>VMBQ01007049.1:0-37205 GCA_007657795.1 Dreissena rostriformis | reverse complement strand
GAAGTTATTACGGAAATTGGTTTTGAAAATGATGATGATAAATACAATGATGATGATGATGATGATGATGATGATGATGTGGCTAAAATAGACATGAATGAGCTGGAACTACTGCCTTTTGGTAATCATGAGGACAAAGATTCCCCCATAGGTGATTTTGAAGAAAATGGCGGGTACTATGATGATGATGACGACTTTGAGGAGGAGGATCTTGAAACTTCCAAACACAGTAAGTTCACCATTGTATAAGGTACTGTGTGTAAGGTCTCAACTCTCAAGAGCCATTTTGTGTTGGAAAATCAGTACATTCCTGAAGCTTTTAATCTATTTACAATAGATCTTTTATATGAGCCTCGCTCTAAGAAAACAGGGTTTAATGCATGTGCGTAAAGTGTTGTCCCACAGTCTGCACAGGCTAATCTGGTATGACACTTTCGGTCTGGAATTTGGCTAAGAAGAGACTTTCTTTGCATGAAAAATATCACGGAAGCCAAAAGTGTCTTTACGTACCTGCATTAAACTCCCTTTTCTCAGAGCGGGTCTCATATGTTTTCAAATTTTGATAAGGATTTGTGAGACTTACTTATTTCATCTTTCTGTATTTCAGGCTCTGACTCCAAAGGATTGGGCAAGCAAGAGAAATCAGGACATGGGGCATCTGTGGAAATTATTAAAGGTACAAACTGTTTATTTACTTCACTTCACTTTAAAAAAAATAACATTTTAATTTTTCAAAGTATTAAAGGAATTAAGAGGTTTGTATACTAAGATATGGATCATACATTTCAGAATCAAGCACAAACTTCAAGTTCAGTGTGGGTCTGTTCATCATCGTGGTAGTCACTGTAATCGCCTTGTTCATCTACTGGAATTGGAACACGGTGGGTAAACAATGGCCCCTGCACAGAAATATGCACCGTTGTTTATTTGTATTTGTTGTTTTGACATGGTATGAATTTGCATAACAAGAATATTCCATTAAAGATTGCAACCTGCAATTCTTTAATTATAACAAAAAAATATATAAATATTATCATCTTCTCTGTTTTATATATTTTGTAAGTTTATAAAATTATGATGATACTGTTTATAAGTGTCAAACCTTTTTAAAGGTCAAACCAAACAACTGAACAAGAACAATCAAAGGTGCCCCCTTCCCCCCTGCTCAGCATAATTAGACAACTATTATTCTTATATTGTGATGACTAAAACTGAATCATTAACTCAGGCTTTTGATGTGATTGAGATACAACGAGCTGCATGGGCGAAGGGCATATGCGTACAAATTCTGCTCAGGCTTATCAGGGACAACACTTTCTGCTTTTATGGCTTTTTTTGTTTAAAGGAAGTCTCTTCTTAACAAAAATCCAGTTTAAGCAGAAAGTTTTGTCCCTGAAAAGCCTGTGCAGACTGCAATCTGGGACGACTTTTTACGCACAGGCTTTAAGCCCTGTTTTCTCAGAACTTGGCTTAAATAAACATGTCAAAACTGAATGTCAGGTGGAGCGCTTCATCCTGCTGCGGAGACTGACGCCTGGCAGGAAGAAGGCCAGGGGAGCAGACGAGGAGAAATTGTTGGGGCCTGAGGCAGCCTAGAGGCCTGCAACAACGTTGGCCAAGCATGGGCGCGAGTGTCGCAGAGTTAGTCTAAAAGTGACGTAGGAGACCAAACATAAGTACAATGTACATATATGTAGAAAAAGTTCAAGTTTAAATTGCTGTTCGTCATTGATAAACTTTTGTTATGGACTGGTGTTTCATCAATCAGAATTATGACTTCAAATTAATTTTCTAGTACCATGTTACATTTATTGGGATTTTCTGACAAAAAACAATTTTTGCATTACAATGTAATATGTCTTTAGAAAGTTATAAGTGCAAACTTCAAACATTCTTAGCTTGAGAAAATCTCGTTAAAACAGACTTATGAAATTTCGAGTTATCAGGATGTGGTATTAAGATTGCAAAGTAAAGAAAAGTTAAATCTGACTTAACTTCATATTTTTTGGTGTTCAATATATGTGTTATGTAGCGCTCTCTTTCAGTAACAAATGGTAACTTTAAACATGGTATTCTTTTTTTCGACTGGTATATATTTTTTGAAGTTAAAATCAAGCTTATTTTATTTTTGATAAAAGTTTATCTAGTCTTTGAAGGCCAGCTTTTTGTTGTTTTAACCCTTTGCATGCTGGGAAATTTGTCGTCTGCTAAAAGGTCGTCTGCTGAATTTTTAAAATCATCATTTTCTTCACTTTTTTTCAAAGAATACTATCAGAATAGCAAACAGTTTGGATCCTGATGAGACGCCACGTTCTGTGGCGTCTCATCTGGATCCGAACTGTTTGCAAATGCCTTTAAAATTCGGTTCCAGCGCTCAAAGGGTTAAACATCATTTTGTATATCATGTAATATCTGCATGCTTTAGAAATATTTCGTTGAGAACTTGATTGTATGCGTTTTACAACTTTTGAAGTAGGCTACCATTTAGACGCTTAGTTGTAGTGTTTTTCTTGAAAGCTGTATGGGGTCATGTGGTATTTGAATAATCATATACATCATATCCATAATAGAAAAGACAGACAAAGGTAAATCACCAAAGGTTCTGATTAAACAAGCATTATCATTTTGAAAACAGCAGTTTCAAATGTTTGAAATAAAATGGTACTCGCTTTATTGTTTATTGCATTGCTTAATTTTATTGATGTATTTGTATATATTTTGGGGAAATTTCTTGTTGTCCATTGTTTTCTATGTGTAACAAATGAATGTGAAACTATGCTATTTTTTATGAAAATCTGCTTTTATATTTAATGTTCTTCAGTATTTTGTGTCCGTGAACAAAGGTTTGTGCAGTATTATGTTTGCTGAACAAAATCCATTTTTTTAATAGAAAATATGTGCTTGTAAAACCAGACAATCGGTTAAATCAAAACATATTTTGTTTTGTTTAAACTAAGAATAATTTGAGATTAAAGGGTAAGTGTTGGTGATATGCCTGTGCCATCATTTATACAAGAAAATTACATATAACCCCGACATTTTAAGGGCGTATTTTGTGACAAGTTGGCACTTTAGTTGAGTACAGGGTAATGATACTTTTATAAAATAATATAAAACATGGTAAAATGTTTTTGTTTTCTCAAGACTTTGTGTCTCTGTCATACCTATTTCCTTAAATAAACAACAACAGCATTTGCCCCCTGTTTATTCAGTGTAAGCTGGATTGCAAATACAGCTATTTTGTTCTCTTTGGAAATGAAATTCTGAAACTAAACTGTTATTTTAACAATGCCCATGGAAAGCAATGTTTGCTGTGGTTTAGTTTCATATTGGTATGAAATACGGTTTCTTATATATTGTTAATTTGAAATCCAATAAATAATATTTCCTCTATTTTTGTCACATTCGTAGTTGTATATAGAAACTAGTTTTGTGTTGTTTCTTTTGCTGATGTTGTCATGTTTAATATTGAATCTGTATTATAATTTAGTTTATGTCTGTTTTTTTTTAGCCACTGTGATAGGAGATAGGATCTGTGAAGCTTTAAATATTGTAAAGTACAAAACCGCGCGTAATGTATGGTAAAGAAAGGTAGAAGTGTTTGTATAAAAGATTTGAAGTTCTAGATACATACTAGTTTTACTGCAATAGGATGGACTCTTTCATTATTTAAAGGCAATTACAAATTATGTTTTGAGACACTTAAAGGTACGGCAATTTGTGGGGTGTTTAATAAATATAGTAATAGTTCAGTAATTTTATTTCAGGCAAAAGCAAAAGCTGTGAACACTTGTTCAAAAGATAAGATATTTAACACTTCAAAAGACAGTGCAATGTTTCAAATATTATTTATTATTTATAAGGAATTCATTTAGTTTGGAAAACACAATTTGCTTTGAATTTTACATGTTTTGTGTAGCTTGAATTTATTTGCCTTTTATTATATACTCGTTAACATTAGAATTAAAAAGATTCTTAGTTTATCTGTTTTGTAAACAATATATTTTTAGCACGCATTGTTGCATATCGAGTGTCGAGTGTATGACTATTGTATCTGGGATCAAAATGTTAAGGAGAAATGACGGTTTTACGCTGACTCGTAGATGCTTTGCTGGTGGTACTTTGTACACGGTATGTCAAAGTTGCACTGTAGTCTAGTTGTATATTATACTTTGAACATATTCTTCGTTTCAATAAAAAAAAATAAGCAATAGTTTCTTCTGAAAAACAATGCACATATATTGTATGACATAGATTTGCGTTCACTGAGAAATCAGAAAAAAACGTTAATAGAATAGTAATTAAACAATATTCCGCAAAAACGTTAAAAAAAAGAAATATTGCAAAATGTCTCTGTGTAGTACAGTTTGTCGCATATAAGCTAACTTTGTTGCTACCTATTAGTGGCACACAGACCTTGTGTGTTCTACCAAAGTGAAGACCACAATTGTATCATACCTATTGATGTANCAAAGCAAACAATTTGGTACCAAGATGTACTTCTTTTTAACACAAATAGCGAGAAATGTATCTTCCAAATACTGAATTCAAGTGCTCATGCCGTCATGTTAAATACTTAAACGTCATAGAAGATATTTATTCCCGTAAGATAGTTCCAGAAATTATATTGTTGGTTCCTGGTGCGTAGAGGTATGATTAACAGAAACACAGGAAGCTACCCTTTCGTTTTGTTATACATCGGGTTCGGCACGATTAAAAAACGTTACTGTAATCTCAGCCGTTATTTATTCTAAGCCTCGCCTGATATACACACGTATTACAAAACGATAAGTCAGTAAAGTGTTGTTGTCTTATTTGACTATCCAGAGGTATAAAATTGTGTGCGCATTGCAAATTAAATCAATTTACATCATTTTATCCCTGAATAATTAAACGCTAGTGTCTAGTGTTTCTATAATTTTCAGTAAATAAATATCTACATCCCTTAACATTAGTTCTACGATAAATGCACTAATTAGGTGGTCACAAATGGTGAAAAATAAAAACATGATTTGATTCATGTGTTTGTCATAATTGAATAGCATGACGTATTGGTTTCAAGATTCAAACACCAGAGGACCCAAACCAACCTCGATTTTTCCAAAAATCGACATGCTGTAGTACAACTCAAAATGTTTACGTCAGAAACGTTAAGCATTGATTCTCCACTAAACCTGCAAATAGTACATAATTCTGTCCCAGGAGTATAGTTTCCTGTGTTGCTGTTGCAAAACATGTTTTCTTCTTTATATTTCACCAGAGTATCATTTTGTACTCAAAGCATATAATAAATATTCCTATTCATGTCGTATATCCGAAAATTCAACCACGCAAAGGTGCTGTGAATCCAATGTTGTAGTGTCCCTAAGCGCTGATGCACACATTGCTTTTGGTTTTACACCATTTTCTCTAAAGCAGGGGATGAAGAGACCCATTAAAATTATTGAATGTAGTTTAGATGACTTAATAAACGCATTTTATTGTTGGAGAAAAGCTCCTTTGAACAAATATATAAACTGAAAACATGTCCCTCAAATGNTTACTCCATCTCGTCTCAATTCTACTATTGTCTTGCTTTTTGGAGTCAATGATTGTTCAATGTTGTCAGCTTGGGTGATGCCGTCAGCGTCAGTCGAGAGTATAACCTTTTTAGAAATCCTCTGGCATCGTTTCGCCCACTTGTTTTTGTTTTTTGTCAGGGAAGATATCTGTGCATTGAGCCTTTGGATTTTGCTGTGAGCCCTTTTGAGTGCATCTGATTTCCGTTTGTTTCTTCGTTTCTGAGGAAATGATAGTTTAACCAAAAGTGTTGATTGGCCTCGCTTTGCTCTTGCACCAGGTTCACTGGATGTACTTAAAACAACATTGGATTGCTCGTTTTCCTTGGATTTCTCTTCAGCCTCAATCGTTATTGTGGTACTTCTAACATGGGTTTGCTTTAAGGTCCTTTGTCTATCACGGTACTTCTGGCTATACTGTTTATTTCTTTCTCTTATCAAGGCTTGGTCTTTATTTGTTTTGGAGTGTATCGGCTTTCTATATTCTTTTGATCTTGCTCTTTCCTTCTCTAAAAAGGTTTCATCTCTTGCCTTTTTGCGTTCTCTGTACGCTTTCTGGTATTCTGCTGCTGTTTTGACCATCTTTCTGAAAGAAAGAAAATGACATAAAATCAGAGAGCGGACACCATGCTAAATGCTTGAAGTGAACTCGTGACCTAGTTTTTGACCCGGCATGACCCATATTTGAACTTGACCTAGATATCATCTAGACACAACTTCTGACTAAATTTGATGAAGATCGGATAAAAACTACTTCAATTAGAGAGCGGACACCATGCTTAATCCTTGAAATGCACTAAGTGACCCCGTGACCATTTTTTTGATCCGGCATGACCCATATTCGAACTTGACCTTAATATTGTCTAGATTCAATTTCTGACCAAGTTTGGTGAAGATCGGATGAAAACTATTTGAATAAGAGAGCGGACACTGCTGTGGACGCCGCCGCCGCCGCCCGCCCAACCGCCAAGGGTGATCTTATAATACGTCCGGTTTTCAACGGGCGTATAAAAATCATTGAGGAAGTTGTGAAAACTCGATTAAAACATTGTTATTTATTAGAATCAGATACGTTATAGTTGTTCATCAAATACGTTAAATACAATGTGTGACCCGTGCTGGGTTAATATTTCTATTGTCACATGCAAATTTCTTTTGCGTTGCATACTTTTCTTTCAAAAGGTGGTAATCACAGTAAATCGATTCAGAAATCGAAGCATAAATCACAACTTACCTCTGTTTATATCAAACAACATCCGCACTTCATATTTTCCGCCATATACGTAGTAAACAGTAGTAAAAATACGATCCGAGGGATGACGTAGATGCTTTGTAGAACGGTGACGAAACATAAATACGTCATAGCATGACGTAATCTTAAATTTAGAGGCACCTTACGAGTTGGAAAATGTATTGTAATTAATCGATATAACGTATTTGACACTAACGTATTTGATGTAAATTTTCTCAAAAGCTTCCAAGAGAGAAGTGGTAAATAAATTTTGAGTAGGTTTAATGTTTTCCTTCGAAAAGGATGATACCATGATGTGAATTTCGTGTATTTGTGCCTTGCGAATCAAGTCTTAGCTACAAGACACAATACAAACAAGTTAACGTATCTGACGAGTTCTGTGTATATTTTCAAAAATCGGATTTTTAGGTTAAACTTTAAAAAAAAACGTGTGGATGGTAAGCAATGTGATTTTTTTCTTAAACAATATTACATGTATAGACTCTAGCCCTCATTTATTGTGAAATTTAGTTCTTATTTATTTATTTTACATACATAACTACGATCTGTATTGGTTTAACGTATCTTACTTTTATAACGAGGACAAATTTATATTGCATGCTTTGAATTTGTGTTGCCTCGAATCAAGAGAAAAATTGTGTTATTCTGATAAACAATATTCATTAATTCTGAGAACAGCCCAAACTAGGCATTTTCTGTTTAAACACCTTTCTCAGTTTGGCTTCATAAACAAGTATGTCGTTTTAGGACAAAGAAACTTTTGGCTAATATGACCTATTTTGTGAGATATGGAATTTTTTATTTCTATTTAATTCCATCTATTCCGAGTGCAACAGTCAGCCATGATACCAGAGTCATACCACAATTATATGGAGCCTGTTTTCACGGCTGTACATTACTACAATAACACAAAGACAGACATATCATAGAAAGTGCTAGTTTAGCGTAGAATTAATGCTAAAGCCATATCTTTATTTGAGAATACCACGGAGTGTATATTGATCTAATCTAGAGTCCGTGAGAATACTTAAATGTGCACATATGATGAAGCTCCGTTTTATTTATATTTTTAAATTCGAAGGCAGACTGCATTTACTTAAATCGAAAGAAACGCACCTTAAAGCAAAAATGATAATGGTTTAAATACGGTTTTCGCGCGAATAATTACGTGCAGGGCTGCAAATAACATGACGTCATATCCGAATGACGCAACGTAAAAAATGGGCGGTACAAAATCGAAACTCGCAGCAAACGCGGAAGGCGATTCCGACGTAAATACACCATTTGTTTCAAACAAGTACGAATTGAAAACAAATCAAGGAGATGGTGCCAAAAACTATAAAAACAACCTGTCGGTTTCGGTCACGGAAAATCAGATCTCAAAAAATGGGAGCATAACAAAACCAAAACCAGTGCGGTGCAAGTTCTTTAAGCTGATTAACCGATCTTACGACGTCGACGCAGATTGGTCAGACGGCCAGACAGATCATATTGCCAAGAAGGATTTCGAGTTATTACCGGAAGTGAAGTTACCGAAGCCGGTTTCGAAGCGTTACACGCGGCACTTTGCAGACGACACGTGCAGAGGGAAATGGAACCAGGCGGGGGACGCTGGGCGTTCAGCTTCAGATGTGAACAGTATGTGGTGAACACTTGTACTAGATATATATTTAATTGTAAGCTATATTTCAACTGCAACTTTAAAGAAGGCTACTGTTGATAAATGTTTAGACTAAGAACACTACATATTTATGTCATACTATACTATTATTGTTCAATACTTCAGTAAAATAAACTCGCTCCATCTCTGTCCATTGTACCCGTGCACACCTATGGTGGTTGGCATTATTGTATTGAAAAGGAGCTTTCAGCTGCATTTTAAATAAGGAATCGAAAAAATGGAATATTAATTCTCAAGAATAATTTATATGAAATATTGATATCTATATTTGTTGTTAGACTGTTGTATGTAAGAGGATAAACTATGCATGATCATTCGGAATAAACAGTTGCATACTGACTAAACATTTCTGTGACATACTGTAGACAACTTTGTGTTCATTGTTCATTTTAGAATTTAATGATTTTCCGAATCGCACGAGTCATTAAAGTGTTTTTCAACTTCTATTCCAAAAAATAAAAATGGCTCTGCAGATAATAAAAAATACGAAGTTATAAAAGAGTAGTATATATAATTATACATATATGAACGATGCTAAAAACGATAAAGAAATGAGCATTATAATATGTTTATCTTTTTTTTTGTGAAAACCGACAGAAAGTAAAAAGCATAACGCAGGCGATGTCTTCAATGTTAAACTGGAAGACCATCCTCAAACCGGCGTTCATCAACCACTTGGATTTCCGCTGAGTAAATCTCATGACTTCAGAATAAGTGTGAGTAACTTAGATAAAAAAAGTTGAGCCTCGCTCTGTGAAAATGGTGTTTACTGCATGTGCGTAAAGTGCCGTCCCAGATAAGCCTGTGCACTCCACACATGCCAATCAGGGAAGACGCTTTCCGGCTTAACTGGATTTTCGTCAAGGACAGTCTTCCTTTAAAAAAAATAAATAATAAAAGCGGAAAGTTTTGTCACTGATTAGCCTGTGCGAACTGCACAGGCTAATCTGGGACGACACTTAACCCACACGCATTGAACGCCCTTTTCACAGAGCAAGGCTAGGTTTTTTTTTCTGAACAGAACAATCTTTATCCACGCAGCTTTACACGTCTTCTTCTTCAGATTGGTTTTAGTATTAAATGAGCAGCGGATTTATTATTGGGGAAGTACATAATATGTACATAGCCGCGCTCCGTGAAAAAGGGGTTAAATGCATGTGCGTAAAGTCTCGTCCCAGATTAGCCTGTGCAGTCCGCACATGCTAATCAGGGACGACACGTTTCCGCTTTTATTGTATTTTTTGTTTGAAGGAAGACTCTTCTCGATGAAAAACTAGTTAAGACGGAAAGTGTCGTCCCTGATTAGCCTGTGCGGACTGCACAGGCTAATCTGGGACGACACTTTACGCACATGAATAAAATCCCTTTTCACAGAGCTCATATGTTTTACATTGTAGACAAAAGGCCTACCACCCACGTGGAAATATGTGTTTTATTGTCCAAAGGTTCATGTTAAGAGAAGTCCAAATTCGTCATCATAACTCATACAATTAAAACGCGTATAATTACAAAATAATTCGCATACATATCACATACATAAAACAACACACGTAAAAAAGATCGAAATACATGCTACAGTCGTGTTTAATTTACGTGTGAATATTATTTACTTTAATGCAAGATTTTGTTTACAGATTGTTAAACTCTAATTTAGACCTATTATAACAGTGGGTGTTTCTATGTTCAGGACTACAAGTGCCAAGAGAAATGCATGATGGCCGAAATAATGCGGCAAAACATCCTCGACGAACGCGTTGCCAAGGCGGCCATCTGCGATCAAAGGCGCGAGGAGGCCGCAATCAGACGACAACAGAGTCTGGTAGAAGAAAAAGAGCGCCAAATCCAGAAAATGAATAACGCCCATCCGGCGGCAGCGGAACAAGAACGGAGACTGAGAATTCTGGCACATAACACGAAAATGGCCCGCGTCGCGGCTGTGAAGAAAAATTCAAACATGTGAACAACCTAGGAAAAACATGGTTGAAATAACTCTTTTTCTGCTAGGCATCATAATAGGCGAAAACGTAAGCAATCCTAGTTCTTCGGTAGAAGTCACTTGGATTTGTGGGAACTTTTTTGGGGTTGACAAACCTAAAATTGTCACATCACATATATTGTGTCTATAAGCTATACAAAAAATAAATACAATGTTTACTACCATTATGTTTCTGTAATGGAACTTAAGTGTGTAATCGTATCATTTATATTTTGTGTGTTATTCTGCAAAATGCTTAATCTCATATTGGTCACAGGTATTCGAAGCCAAGTTAAGACATAATTATTCATGTTTGACCACGAGAATAATTGATCATATCTTTTACTTATCATCGCAAAGAAAAATAATATGTTGACAGTTTAGGCGTGTCTGTTTGTTATGTCTGTAACCAACGTTAAGTATTTAGAAAAAGGTATTCGTTTTTCGCATGCTTCGAGTATTTATAAGGTTGTGAATGGGCCAACAAAGAAATTAGCCGCGCTTTTGGAAAACTCAGCTTACTGCATATGCGTGTAGGGTCATCCCAAATTAGCCTGTGCAGCCCCCACAGGCTAATCAGGTACGACACTTTTCGCATAGACTGGATTTTCCATACAATTCCATAAAAGCGGAAATTGAGGGCTTGATTAGCCTGTGCGGACTGCACAAGCTTATCTTGGATGAAACTTAACGCAAAAAGCATTAAGCCCCGTTTTCCCAGAGCGAGGCTGAACTGCTTTGAGTATGATGGGAATCCGGATCACCGTTGGATTTCGGTTTGAAATAGTTACTGAAGGTCGAGGGAGGTAACTACAAATACATTTTTCTTGTAAAGAGAGGTTACCTTTCCTGGCCGACGTCTTTCTCGCGTTATGAAATTTACGTGCAGGCGAACAGAGATTATTCCGTCTTTGTGCTTGTCTTAGGTCGTTTGTTCAATGTTTGGACTTACCGGTCATTCGATTTGATTATGTAACCTTTTACTACAGCTACTAAGATATTAACTCTTATTTCTCAATTCTTGATTAACGAGAATCCACTGGTCAATCAATCCACTGGCCAATAAAACCACTGGTCAATGCATCCACTGGCCAATGAAACCACTGGTCAATTAATAGAATCATGCGGGTGTTGAGGAATCGTTTTAACACAGATCCGTTCAACGTTTCATTAGCACAAACCGGGTGCACAAACTACTTAAAGGAATGTGTTTCATTACGGGGAACTTAAGTTTCTGTTGAACCTATTGTACGCAGGTTTTAATCTGTAACTTGTTTACATTGTATGCACAAACGTGTGCGATATCTTTTTATCGCATTAGCGCCGATTTCGAACCCTCTCTATAGGTTTGAATCTGAACTCAGCGTTGACCCTGTGCAGTTGTAAAATGCAAAACTATGAGATGAAATCAATAGACCTGGAGTTTCGATTATTCGCATTAAACCGATTTGATTTAAACCTAAATGTAACTAAATGTAACTATAAATGCATGTATACACGCTTGGTATTCAAAACAGTTGAAAGGTTGTAGATAGGGAAAACAAATACTCGTGAACATAGTGGTGCAATTCAATCACAAAAATAAGGCCATCGTTTTTTTTTTAACGTGATTGTTTTTATGCTTTAAAAAGTCTTATTTCTAAAACAAGAAGATGCTTGGAAAGAAGATGATCATAATGTTGTTATTGTTCATGTTGTTGCATGATGATGATGATGATGATGATGATGGTGGTGGTGGTGGCGGTGATGATGATGGTGATGATGATGATGATGATGCTGCTGGTGATGATGAGGATGATGATGATGATAGCAACACTTGCAAAAATGATGTTGTCCACTAAAATACGGTGTAGAAATTTATCGGTTTGTAATTTGCATAAAACGCATTCATAAAACGTATTCAGCTTGTAAGATATATCACACAATGACCTAGATACACGTCCTAAAATTCTGTTTTGTGAAGTGTAACTAATATAAAAACTTCGAGAGGCATTGCATATCAATAAGCAGTCATAAATCTGACATTGAATTATATCCCCACTTAATACTTTTTCCTATAATCTATAATAAGCATATACGTGAAGTATCTATGGCATAACCCGAGCAAGCCATATTTAACAGCAGTTATTTATGACAAATTCTTTTATCGACTTACGTACAATGTATTAATTAGCGGTATTGAAAACGGATTAAAGTAACATACGCTTTAATTATGATACTTAAATAAGTTTAAGACAGGTTGTATTTTTGAAATGTCCGCATTGCACGTATAGACTAAAGCCATGCGTTTAAGTTAAAGATTCAAGCAGAATGTTGAAAGAGTCTGTGTTCTGATTTTAGTGAAATCAAATGTGGCGTGTTCTGAGCAAACTGGGCACAATGCTTGTGCGTAAAGTGTTGTCCCAGATTAGCCTGTGCAGTCCGCACAGGCTAATTCGGAACGACACTTTCCGCCTTAACTGGATTTTCGCTAAGAAGAGACATCATTTAAACGAAAAATTCCATAAAAGCGGAAATTGTCGTCCCTGATTAGCCTGTGCGGACAATTTACGCACAAGTATTATGCCCAGTTTTCTCAGAACACGACACAAATGTAGACCTCTAGACCCATATTCACAGACCTATTATAAGGCATACAATCTAAAGCATAGACTTAGGCTCAGGAAAAAAATGTCCGCAATAATACTGGTAACTCTGCCACGTATGTACGTGATTAAAGTATTTGAATTCAATTCATTCCTATGTTTCAAAATCCCCTTAACTTACAGTAATGATGATGGGGATTTTCGTTTTTTTAATGTAAAGCATTAAATCATTAGTCACTCACCGAAACATAAACGAAACCCACAGCGTATTAACAATAAGAACCAACTAGGTAACATAATACAAGTAAAATGTGTAAAAAAAGACGAATATATTATAAAAATAAATCATTACACGTGGAAAAGGATAAATGGTTCCAAAGGCATTCCTTTGTTGACTTAAAAAATAATTTATTTCATGCATCAACATGCAACATAGAATCAAAACGTCGAATTAACAATGTAAACAAAGAAAACGAGCCACGCTCTGGGAAAACGGGGCAATACATGTGCGTAATGTGCCGTCTCATATTAGCCTGTTCAGGCCGCATAGGCTTATCTGGGCCGACCCTTTTCGCCATAAACGAACAATTCCAAAAAAACGTAAAGTATTGTCTCTAATTAGCATGTGTTAATTAGCAAAGGCTAATCTGGGACGACACTTTAAGCTTGGTTTTCCCAGAGCGAGGCTCATATATAACAACATGAGATTGAATGTAAATTACAATATTTTCCTAATGAAGTAAAAAAAGAGATTGTCGTTTGTTTTTCTTGATGTACAGAAACAAAATAATCACGCGGTCGCATCACATTGTGTATCTTGTACGGTGTTCAATGTTATAGGTTTTGCCGTTGTGTGCCAATTTGAGGTATATCATGAATACAGTTTACTACTGGTGACAAGTAATCCTCTCTTGTCATTATCATAATTAATTCTCTTTGATATGTATACGCGTTTACAATAATCGTACGTTACCACGTCAACTTTGGCAATATTAGCCACTTTGAAGCACTGTTCTATACATGTATATCAATGTCGAATGTTTGTTTTTAGTTGTTCGCAAGAACAAATAAGGTTACCGGTAATAGTGATAAATAAAAGCCAAGTGATCTCACACTGGATGGAGAGAAATAGAAACGGCAGATTTTAAACCTGACACGGTCAAAGAAAAAAGTCCGTTTGCAAAATTTGCAAGACAGATTTGAACGTTCGCGTCCCAAATGAAAGGCAGATTTAAATCTGACACATGTCATCAATAGAAAGCTGACTCCCAGCTAATCACGTGTTAAAAATAAAATAAATTATAAAACATATGTATATACAGTGTACACACAAATCACGCGCGGTCACGTGTTGCTGTCGACAAAACCCACGTGCGTTCGTGCACGTGGCTCACGTGTCACGTTGGTTTCGAGAGATTCCGAGAGATCTCGAGAATGTAGCGTCTTTGGGCGACCTTGGAGTACTGTCGTAAAGTCCGTACTCGTTTTCGGAAAGGACACCTGTCGGGCACTATACCGGATCCGTTTGGAAATTGAAAAGTCACTGGATACGTCCGAGTGATTGCTAGCATAGGTTCCATTGCCGTTGCTATTAACGATTTCAAGTTTAAAGCTAGCACCAGGGTTTGCATCCGTCGGGTCATCGAACCCATTTCCGCGCCGGAAATGCGCGACGCCATTGGTGGATTTCATAGTTGCGTTAGATTTACCCGACCAAGTCGGCGTACGTCCCGTGCTTGGAAACATCATGTCAGACGGTTTACAGGCAGTCCCCTTGAAAAGTCTCGAACTATTTCTAGAAAGCGTCTGCTGACTTCGCCAGGAGCTAGGGGTCGCTACGTGCACCGCTCTCGGCGTCTGCGTCCACGGTCTTTGGTCCCGTTCCAGTTCCCTTGACACCGACGACTCGACAAAGGTAGCGCTGTGACTAAAGTTGTCTTCGCCGGCGTTCGTAACCGGCTTTGGGAAGTATCTCCCCGGCACGCGGAGACCGCGCTGGAACGCCGGCCTCACTGGTAACCCGTCTCGTTTCAAGCGTTTGACGTTTTTGCTGGTTTTGTGTTCCCCCGATAGGTCGTCGGCTGAGTGCGTCAGGAGGCCGCTCCCCGGGAAACTGACCGTCTTCGTGACCGCCAAGGTATCCCGGGCCGCTTCACCAGGTTTCATGCTAGCGTCCAAAGTGTTTAAATCCGAAAGTGTGCGTAGAGAACTGTCGTCTAATTCCCCTTCATGGTGCGAGATCACATAGGTTCGATACACTTTTTGAGGTCCGAACAGTTTCAATAAAAGTGACAGCGGTAAAGGTTTAATTCCTCTTTCCAGTTTCGTTGCCGAGACTTTGTTGTAGGTATCGCGAAATTTTCGCCAATCTAAGTTGTTCTTTCGAAAGCCGTTCTCTTCCAGATCGATATTAAACAGGTCTGGCATAATGCTCCACAATTGGCCCGCTTAATACCGTAATGGGTTTAGTAGAACTTTGATTTAAACGAGAGTTTAACTACACTGTAAATACGTGTAAATTTATATATAAAACTTCGGGATATTAAATCTTGGTCCGGCTTATTTTTCTGTTTTTAACCATATCACAAAAATGCTCATCAATTCAATATACATAATTAATGTACGAGAAAACAATTACGCAACCATTTCCAATCGAAATAAAAAAAACGCTCAAAATGTCCCTATTGAGCAGTCAGTTTCGAGTTCACTACAGGCATAATACCCATGTTCACAGTCCAAATAAACAAATATATCTCCCGATCGATAGCGCTAATTTCTGTTTTATTCTCCAGTCCCGTAAATAAAACATTCACATCTAAATGAGGATAACCGACGGATTAGACAATCGACAAGAATTCAATGAAATCGGACACATTCACGTACGAGAATATCGTGTTCTTTCTTGGCACTGTAACGACCCATAACATCTAGTTTAGTCAGTGGTTTAGATCGATCATCGAATATGCTAAAACATCTACAACTAATCGCCAATTTAATCACCCGTCGGTGGTTCGGTTATTTGGGATAACCGCAGTGTCTATATTGGCTAATCCGCCAATATTTTATATAACATGCCCGCAGCGGTCTGATTATGTGCGTTGTGTGCTTACCATATCACACATCAATTAGAAATAATGTATGCTGCCAATTTTTTGTCAATCGCTTAAAGAATGCTCTCCGAGATACGGCCGAGTATATGTGTTGTTGTGTGGTGTGAGATCGCGGTATATCATAATATAAAAGTCAGGGAATTAAAGTTCACATACTGATATTTTGGTTAAAATACTTGATATGTACTGTTATATGTGGCGTGTTCTGAGAAAACTGGGCATAATGCTTGTGCGTAAATTGTCATCCCAGATAAGCCTGTGAAGTCCGCACAGGCTAATCAGGGACGACAATTTCCGCTTTTATGTAAGTTTTAGTTTAAATGATGTCTCTTCTTAGCGAAAATCCAGTTTAGGCGGAAAGTGTCGTCCCGGATTAGCTTTTGCGTACTCCCCAGGCTAATCTGGGACGACACTTTACTCACATGCATTATTCCCAGTTTTCTCAGAACACGACACATATTGATCACATCCTGGCGGCTGTCTGCTATAAAGTTATATATCAAGAGCCTCGCTCTGTGAAAATGAGGCTTAATGCGCGTGTGTAAAGATTCGTCCCAGATTAGCCGTTCGCAGTCCGCACGGGCTAATCAGGGACGACACTTTCCGCTTTTATGGTATTTTTCGTTTAAAAGAAGTCTCTCTTTAGCAAACATGCAGTTTAGGCGGAATGTGTTGTCCCTGAGTAGCATGAATTAAACCCAGTTTTCCCAGAGCGAGGCTCATACTGCGTTTTCCGTGTGAACGTTCTATATGTTACGTGATAAATTGAATCATCAGGTATCGGTCTCTATCCATAGACTCCTGGTAAACACGTGTTTCCTCAGAAACATGAAATCCACATACGAAAAGCATAAATCATACACGGCAAAGACTTAATATAACCGAAGTAAGAAAACCAACTCAACAAGGCAAACTAAACTGAAAACCTAAAATTACAGTTATTTCTGCAATTCTAGAATAACCCAATGAATAGACCGCTTGTATTTCTTAAAAAGGGAAAACTATATAAAACCTGAATATAAGTTCATAATACAATGCTGGATAAACTAAATGCCCTTAGTTTGCTATGTTACGTAATGGTTCGCCATACGTGGGGTTATATTTCACCGTAGTCTATGACATGTAAGACATTAAATACCGCATAGCGTATGTGATGTTTTGCAGATATTATTCTTGAACGCTTTAAACATTTAATGAAGGGTACATGGAGATATTTAATCACATTGTATTTTAATACCACATTCAACTATTATCGAATACCGATGGTATATAGACTACCGATTGCTTGTTGTGTTCAATGCCGTAACGATAACGAACGTGAATGGCTCAACATTCAAAGGCCTTTTAATAAATAAAAGCTTTCAAGTATTGTGTGTAATGACACAACAATCTGTTAATGATGTTTACATTCAATTTTCTCAATAAATCCTTGTTTAATGTTCACCTCACCCTGAAAAACACTGTACATTATTTTAATTATGTATATGAACACGTATACATGCGCGTTTCAATAAAGATGATTGAATTGAAAAATACTCATTTTACACAACGAAGCACTATCAAATAATACACATGTCCGCCCAGATTGAATAGGGTATGAGCCTCATATGTGCAAAGGGGGTTTAAAGAATTTGCGTACAGTGTCGTCCCAGATTAGCCTGAGCACCCCGGCTAATCAGGGACGACCCTTTACGCGTTTATTGTATTTCCGTTTAAAGGAAGACTCTTCTTGACGAAAATCCCATTAGCCTGTGTGGACTGCAAAGGCGAATCTGGGACGAAACTTTACGCACGTGCATTTTACCCCTTTTTCACAGAGCGCGACCCATATGTT
Source organism: Dreissena rostriformis (assembly GCA_007657795.1). Classification (NCBI taxonomy): domain Eukaryota; kingdom Metazoa; phylum Mollusca; class Bivalvia; order Myida; family Dreissenidae; genus Dreissena; species Dreissena rostriformis. Next base: position 19,210 of record VMBQ01007049.1, on the reverse strand, counting down.
TTCGTTAGTAAGAACATATTAACAGGCATCTCGATATTTTTTTTACCATGAAGCCGCTGATTGAAATTGTTAAACACATGTAACACACTAACAGACTCTTTTCACATTCCCGCCATCAAGTTTCGTAAGAGTTGCCTCCTTTGATAAAACGAATCGAGAACGAGGCTAACGATTTGGAAGCTGGAATTGCCTGAGGAAACATTATACAGTTCAGTGAATAAAATATTCAATAAAATAACTCAGTGTTGTTTAATTTGTCGTTTTGCATTTGACAGGTGACGTAGATAGTTTAGTGGTTACTTTACCATAATCATAAAGACGTCACTGAGTGGTTATTCAGAACAATAACGCTGCTACAACTACACCATGTTAAACTATGTACACGGCTCAATTTATGCATTCGGATTATATACATTACATAAATACATCACAATATCTGTTATTAAGGTTGTTGTTGTCCTTTGACAATATTAATCGCATGCTTTCGCATCATGTTCCTTTGAACTTACAAACGAAGACCGTTGAAGTTGTTTACTACGCGATTACCGATCTAACAGCATGGTCACATTTTGCATATAATATAAGTATATAATTATGTCCAGTGTACAGAACAAAGTCATTTTCCTTCAAGAAAAGCTCGTTTGCATGACATACGCTGTGATCACACTACATGAATACATGTTGCATTTTTAACAAAACGTCCATATTATTTGTAATATAGTCCTTTCATGGTATCCCTTGTTAATAAGGAGGTTCGTTCACAATAACCCGAGTTAACAACATAGTCTGTTGACAACAATGCCTTTTTTACATCATATTATTTTGACAATATCCCGTGTTTTGAATTAGTTATTTGGCAATATTCATACGGTTCTTTAAAATCATTTGAGACTCGCTTTGTGGAAACAGGGTTAAATGCATGTACGTAAAGTGTCGTCCCATATTTGCCATGCAGTCCGCATAGGCTAATCAGGGGCGCCACTTTCCGCTGTTATGGAATGTTTCGTTCTAAGGAAGTCCCTTCTAAGCAAAATCAAGTAATATATGCGAAATGTGTCGTACCTGATAAGCCTGAGCGGACTGCACAGGTTTATCTGGGACGATACTTTAAGCACAAGCACTAAACCCCGTTTCCCTCATTTTATATTTCGTCCATAGATCACAACAGTCATTTGACTATGTCGCATGTTCAAATAATGATTTTTGGCGATATTCCTTGTTCCCAACATATTGGCCATTATTCCGTGTACATAACATCGGCCATGTTTACAATCTTCCGTATTTAACTTTTTAAATGGATATTTCGAGGAGGCTTGGTGCTCGGATCAGCTTGAAATTTAATCGACTTGCTGTGAACATCTGTTTGGAAGGCTGGTAGGTGGACCGCTGTTCCTCGTCGTTGGAGCAGGAGGAGGATGATGACGAGGCGGAAGAGGTGTCTGTAATGGAATTAAGTTTATGGCATGCGAATGTAGATTATTGTTCAGAGCAATTCACAAAGAACGCTAATGCATATGTTTAATACGAATAAATAAAGGCTAAAATACACATGCTCATTGTTTGGAAGTACCCACTTCTGATTTGTTTGTGGTGGAATCCAAAACGTAATGGTACAACGTTTTGTTCAAGCGAAACGACATTCAGTGGCTATTTTATGTTAATGGATAATCACCAGTAAATACAGTGAATGAAAGTACACGGTGGAAGACTATTGAAACACATTCGAGTACGTTTCCTTCGGCTCGCGTGTATGGAGCGGACATAGGATATCAGAGCACAAAGCGGATATTGCGTTAATTACTATGATTCCCGGTCGGGTAAATCGATACCGTTTGTAGAGTTCAATTTCTCTTTAATCCGTAAAGGGTTGGTTCGATCTAGAAAAACTTTTTCAATTCTAATATTGTTATACCGTCGTGTGGCGGCCATTTTGAAATGTAAACGCGCTTACGACGTTACGTCATGATTGTATTACGTAAGTCTAAAAATGGTAGACTTATCACTTGAGACTTACCTTACTGAGTCTGAGTCTACGTACATGGGTGAATACGGCTCCAAACCTTGTTGTGAAGTGCAGAAGTTTAGTAATATCCTTGGTGAGATGTACGTGTTAATCTGTTCTAACCAGAATGTCAGTGAAACTGATTGACACTTCCCGATGATGCGCTTTGTCAACGTATGGGTTATTAAAAGCATGGACACAAGAAATTGAATCGATAGTCAATATTCAACCGACTTGAACAATTACATTTACCTGATATTTGAGCGGAATGATGTGAAAATATGTGCATATCCAGCCTGCGCTGCATAAGAGTTTTACATTGTTTATAATCAGTGTCTGAAAACTAACGCGGCAAATACAATAATGTTAATGTAAATAACTCCCTCAAAAATCACTGAAAATGAATGAACTGACAATCTGGCATTATTTTTCATTAAAGAGAAATATGTCCCTGATAATTAATTGGACCAGAACGACTTGTCAATGCGCGCATTTAAATGTTATAGGGATGCTATTAAATAACGTTTCATGAAATTCGGATCATATGTGTTTGAGATCTTGTGAGGAAACGAATTATTAATCAAGGGGCAATAACTACCTGAAAACTCATTGGATCGGAATGATCTGAACCTATACGCATGTCCACCCTGTATGGATACTGCATATACAATTTCATCACATTCGGGTCATGGGAAGGGACACATAAACCTTTAACTCATTAGAACATTACATATTATTTATCAAAAGACAATAAATTAATACATACAAGATATTAGAGTGGAAAAAAAACAAAACAAAAAATATAGACATGTCTACTTAATAGCACTGCTGCATATGAAGTATTATTTAATTCGTATAATAAAAGTCCCAGATCTTACGCGAACAGGAATTATTATTCAAAGTACATGTACAATCACTCACTGAAAAACGAACGGAGCGGAACGACCTGACAAAATGAGCACGCTCATCTTAATTGTGCATACTATAAACTTTCACATTTGGATCACAAGTGTCTGTGGTATCGGGCGGAGAAAACATAAGAAAACAAAATATTAATAATCAAATATCAATAAGTCCATGAACAATAATTAGACTGTAAAGACCAGACAGTGATGCGCATGTCCAATCTTTAGGGATGCTGCATATGAAGTTTCATCAAGTTCGGATCATTAGTCGTCTGCTGAATGTAATAAGTCATGTAACTGACATTTTTAAACATTTTTACTTTTTTTCCATTTTTGTTTTTATTAAGGTGACATGCATCAACTGTTAAAATATTAAGACAACTTTTTTGGTAAAAATTATGTTTTTACCAAATTNATAGTAACCAACATGGCAATGAGAGAGCATAGCTCAAACAGAAAAAAGCCAGCTAGTAGGTAATTCAGGCACTTTTTACTTAATGCATTACAATATACCCCTAAAAAATGTTAAAAATTACCAAATGGAAAGTGTTCTACATGTACATTATTGAATTTTAGCCTAGAATTTTAGCAATTATGCATGTTTTCATACTAATGTTATGCCAATGCAAGACATTCATGTTTACCCTTGTAAAACTGGATTATGTGATTGAAAAGTTACAGCATTTTTATTCCATGGTGTATCATTGCGTTTGCCTAGTGCACAATTATCTTACAATATGTTCATTAATAAAAATCCTAAACACATTATTATTTGGTGTTAATATTATGCCAATGTTCTGTTAATGTTACAGCAATATAAACTGTTGAATACCAGTAATAAATATTTTAGCCAGTAAACGTAGCAATTTATTGTAACCAGAATAATTTTAGGATGAGTTGCATTGAAACTTACCAGTATACATATTTGTCATTCACTTCAATGCTAATTGGGTGCTGCAATAAATTAAAACAGTTCAAAATGACAATAAGAGACAACACACATACCAGTATGCAGGTACCATAGGCGGATCCAAGGGGGTTGGACGCAGCGTATGCCCCCCCCCCCTTAAAATCGCCAAAGTAAAGTCAATTCATTTGATGTTCCACACTTAACTAGATCTATCCATCTGTATTACGTATAAACTTTGCACTTTTTTGGCATTATAAGAAGGTACTTTGATAAAAGTACATACGGTAAGGCGTGACATGCTTGAGAAGTGGTTGTCAAAGCCTTCAAAATCACTAAAATCGTGGAGCTTACAGGGGGGGGACAAGGGGGCTTCGCCCCCCCTAGACCCCGTAGCAGGGCTTTGCCCCTGGGTACAGTACTGGATGTTACATTAACAAATCAAATACTGACCAAACAAATCACTTTGATGTCATTATTCTGGATTGATCATCTGAGATATAATAATGAAGAGAAAATAAAAGAAAAATTGATATTATAAAATCTTTAATAAATCTTCTGACTAAATTACAAATATGTTCATCTATTTTCGCAACAAAAGAGATTGGGACGCTTACCTGAGACAAGAAGGAACTTTACAGATATGTTCTGGTTTTTAGTATTTCTGTAATAAATGTGTATTCTGACCTACTTATTTAGGCCATAAATTGGATACAGGATCTAGGCCAAGAAATTATAAGAATAAGTTCTTACAAAATTGAAGAACTTGCAAAGAAAATGACTTCCTATCGACCATTTTCATATTATCATACACAAATCTATTGTTTTTTATCATGTAATCAGGAAAACTGCATCATCCCTTGGCAGCCATGTTTTTCAATAAAGAACAGAACCATTTTCAAACTCTCCCATGAAAATAATTATTATAAGAACAAAATTTAATAATATAGTCAGCAAGTTTCATGATGATTGGGCAAAAAATATGACTTCTAGAGTGTTCACAAGGTTTAAATACAGCCATATATGGCAAACTGCCATAGCCCCTGGCAGACAAGTTTAACAATGTTTCGGAACAATTTTCAAACCGTGTCAAGATTTAATAGTCATTAATACAAATGTTCTGAGCAAGTTTTATGAAGAATGGACAAAAAATATGACTTCTAGTGTTTGTAAGGTTTCACTAAAGCCATATAAAGAAAACTTCCCCGCCCCAGGCCCCCTTATGGCCTATTATTTCACCAGACCAAACTTTTTTCTTATTGGGTGAGTTATCATACAAATGATGTGTGCAAATTTTATGAACATTGGATAAAAACATGTGACTTCCAGAGTGTTCACAAGGTTTTAATATAGCCATGTTAGCCATTGTTAGGACAACTACCCTGGCTGCCCCATTGCTGCCATGTTTTTCGAACGAACAGAAACCATTTGCAAATTCTGCTGACATATCATTGGTTCAAATGTTCTGAAAGTTTTATGAAGATTGACAACAAAAATGACTTCTACAATGTTCACAAGCTTTTTTCTGTCATTTGACCTAGAGACCTAGTTTTTGACCAAATATGACCAAGTTGTACACTCGATCAAGATATCCTTGGAAAAAATGTTCTGACCAAGTTTCATGAAGTTTGGGCAATTAATGTGGTATCTAGAGTGTTCATAATTTAAATGTTGACGAAGACTGATGCACAATGGACAAAAGGGTATCACAAAAGTGGGTTGGCTTGAAACTTTGGATGTTTATAAAATTTCTTCAAATGCTTAATACGAAAATTGGAAGTAGAGACTGTACACTTACAAACAAGTTAACACTTGTATGACATAACACTCTAAGGATATCTAAAAACATCATTATACATGTAACTGTGTACTTTGAATACATTTAGTTTACCTGACTTTCCTGGTAGTGACGCAGGGCATGCTTTTCATTAAACCTTCCACAGGCCACAACTGGGCAACTTAAACAAGCCTTGAAAATATAAAGAAATATAAAGATAATAAATTCAGTAAAAAGATGTCTGATGCATTGCGCCTAGAGCTAAGGCAAACTTAAATTAAACAGACTATAAGTATATTGAATAAATAAAAGCACAACCATCAATAAATGCACATTTAAAATTACTTAATTAAGCCAATTTTGTTTAAAAGTATTAAGTAATTATCTAGTGGCAATTCATATCTTATACTAAAAATAGAATGCGATATATAAATAATACAAATGCTGTCAAAAGTACATTGTTAGCAGTAAGTTATCGAACTGCATTTACATGCACATGTAGAATATGAGCTAACAAGAGATGTGTTTTTCAGAAACACAATGCCCTCTAATGCGCCGCTTTGATTTTTTTTTTTAACTTTGACCTTGAAGAATGACCTTGACCTTTCACCACTCAAAATGTTCAGCACCATGAGATACACATGCATACCAAATATCAAGTTGCTATGATCAATATTGCAAAAGTTATGGCCAAACTTTAACCTACATGTAGGTTAAAGTTTTAAGACAGACACACACAATGACAGACAGACAGGCCAAAAACAATATGCCTTCTTTCCTATCTATTCATCCAACCCTATAAATTCATCCACCCCCTTATGTTAGTAATTATGACATATTTCTGATAAAACTTTAGTTAGTAATGCTCATTAAAAAAAATCTATAACATAGATGTTGTATTTTGGTTTAAAACATGTGAATTTTAGATTTTGTTGGGTAAAAATTAAATTTAGGTAAAAATTAAGTAAAATCGGTTACATATGCTGTGTAAATACCAATAATTCTGAAAATATTCACTTTTAAACNACTAGAAAAAAAAAAAAAAAAAAAAAAAAACAACAAACAAACTCCAAATTGAGATGTCTTTTTAAAACAATAAATAATTAAGAAAGAAGCAGTTACCATAATTTAGGTGCTCTTACTTTATTTCAGAAAATGTGTAATTCGTGTACGATAATTCTGAACAATGTACAAAATGTCTGTAACCCTAGTTTTACATTCAATAGACGTAGTGTATGAGATATCACAGGGAAACAAAACGTGTAACGGACGGAAAGAGGAAACGACGGACGGACGAACGGGCGGAAATCAAGTAGGACGGAAACGGTTTTCACACCAACGTAAACTCCATTCCATCAACATTATTTGACTTCGAACGGATGAACAAGGCGGTGACTAAATGCCCCTCCCCCCATTTTGAGAGCATAATAAACATCTGACTATCCAATATAAGAAACCTTGCCTGATCTTGGTGACCTCTGTTTCAATAAATTCAATCAGTTATCTTCATGTTGCCGCAACTCCATTCTACTTACTGCATATGAATAACCGGTAACAATAACCAAATATTTAATTTAATATTTATATATTAATAGATATTCTATACATACAACAACCAAATATAATACTAGCTATAATATGATCATAGATGCTACCTATTTATCGGGCAAAAGCTTATTTAATAGCGTGACAATAAACAAGCGCGCCCATTCGATTGTTCATGTGTCAAGCCATAACGCAAGTTACTATTTAACAAATCGTGTATATAGTTGTTTAAATAGTAACTTATTAATTGCCCTTCATCTTAAATTTGTATATCCACACTCCTTATATAACGTTTTTAACGGCTGTACTATGTCTATAATTGTCATCTTCTTAATGTTTCTGGACAATCTCATAATTAAATATATGTTATTAATCATCTTTGTATAACAAAACTCAAATAGTATATTTTTTATATTTTCAACGCATGTTCCAATGTTACTAAGCTTGGTTATAGTTGTTCTAATATTTACATATTAATTTGTCTTCATCAAGTTGTGTTTCTTTTTCACATCAACTCGTCTTATACAACGTGTTCATGACTATACGATGTTTATGTTTTTCATCCTTCTTTTTTTCTGTACAAGATGAATAATAAAATTAATTTCATTCATCATCTGTATACCTAGAAAAACTCAAATATTATATTTGAATAGTTTGTAATTTGTAAAAAATCTTATATTTGCGCAATTTTAATGTTTTATTTACAATTTGAAATGTTGATTAATGTTGAATTAACAATTTCATGTTGTAATTATGTTGTAAATTCATCTATCATGTATGTATGGTTATTCTTAAACGGCCAATGTGGACTAATAACTTATAGATCGTTTAAACATTTTGATGAAACACTGTTTCTACAGGATCTAGGTCAATATGATATGAATATTATAGAAACTACCAATGATCCGAATTTGCCCTAAGGACTAAATACAATATATTAAACACAGTATTATCCCAGCATGCGCCAATTAAAAGTAAGTGAGTTAAACGCATACATCAGCCTGGATGGTATTCTGATGCAATTAAGGAGGCTACATTAAAAAGGGATACATTTAAAGCTGGCAACAATTTTGATCAGTATAAAATATGGAGAAATAAATGCAATTCCATAATAAAGAAAAATAAAAAAAAAAGCGTTTTTCAATAATGTTATTAAAAAGAAGAAAGATATTAAACAATTGTGGCGATCCATTAAAAGCATATCCAATGTTAGTGAAAATCAATTTTACCTAATACATAAAACATAAACAATGGGAAACAATTTGTGGCTAATGACCTTAACAATAACTTTGTTAACATATCTCATATAATTAAAAAAAACAGTTTTTAAACCTGAAGATTTTGAACATTTAAAATGTTTTTAAGATGAAAAATTGGGAAATCGAGATTTCAAAATAAAATATATATCGCCTGTGGAAGTTCTAACACTAATTAATAAACTTAATAATAATAAAAGTAGTGGCTTAGACAGAATAGGACCTAATATCCTAAAACTTGGCAAAGATTATATTGTACAGCATCTAACAACATTAATAAAAACCTCAATTTCAACTGGAATCTTTCTAGGCTTACTAAAATTAGCAAGTGTCGTACCTCTCCATAAATGTGGAGATAAATAAATAATTGTTCCTTGAACCATTTCAATTTTAAAAGACAAATTAATAATATAAGAAAAGTCATGTAATAAACTTGCTTTTTATGACACTTCTATCACACGGTTACAGTACTCTTATGTCCGTCAAAGTCTTACTAATGTATTTATTTATTGTGTTAATTCAGTTAGTATTATACCCATTGTGAGTAGTATATATATATACTAATTTTCTTATCAACATATATATACATGTTCGCATGATTATTCAAATTTGCATTATGCATACCATAGTTGTTTGAAGGCCTCATTGAAAATAAGATTGCCATTGTTAAACTGTTTGCATGACTTTGTATCAATGTGTTGTTTTAATGAGTTACCTTCGGAAAATAAAGAGATTATTATTATTATTATTATATGATAGTTCTCTATACGTATATGTACTAACGTTGACATATAGATATGTAGAACTATTTGTTAATGACAAAACACTGTAAAGTTAACTTCAATAAAACAGTCTGTCTGTCTGTCTGTCTGTCTGTCTGTCTGTCTGTCTGTCTGTCTGTCTGTCTGTCTGTCTGTCTGTCTGTCTGTCTGTCTGTCTGTCTGTCTGTCTGTCTGTCTGTCTGTCTGTCTGTCTGTCTGTCTGTCTGTCTGTCTGTCTGTCTGTCTGTCTGTCTGTCTGTCTGTCTGTCTGTCTGTCTGTCTGTCTGTCTGTCTGTCTGTCTGTCTGTCTGTCTGTCTGTCTGTCTGTCTGTCTGTCTGTCTGTCTGTCTGTCTGTCTGTCTGTCTGTCTGTCTGTCTGTCTGTCTGTCTGTCTGTCTGTCTGTCTGTCTGTCTGTCTGTCTGTCTGTCTGTCTGTCTGTCTGTCTGTCTGTCTGTCTGTCTGTCTGTCTGTCTGTCTGTCTGTCTGTCTGTCTGTCTGTCTGTCTGTCTGTCTGTCTGTCTGTCTGTCTGTCTGTCTGTCTGTCTGTCTGTCTGTCTGTCTGTCTGTCTGTCTGTCTGTCTGTCTGTCTGTCTGTCTGTCTGTCTGTCTGTCTGTCTGTCTGTCTGTCTGTCTGTCTGTCTGTCTGTCTGTCTGTCTGTCTGTCTGTCTGTCTGTCTGTCTGTCTGTCTGTCTGTCTGTCTGTCTGTCTGTCTGTCTGTCTGTCTGTCTGTCTGTCTGTCTGTCTGTCTGTCTGTCTGTCTGTCTGTCTGTCTGTCTGTCTGTCTGTCTGTCTGTCTGTCTGTCTGTCTGTCTGTCTGTCTGTCTGTCTGTCTGTCTGTCTGATAAAAGTGTTTTGTGACTTGAAGCGCATATTACCCACCCGTAATATGAAAGTGTGTGTGTCTGTCTGTCTGGTCTGTGTGTCTGTCTGTGTATCTGTGTGTCTGTCTGTGTGTCTGTGTGTCTGTCTGTCTGTCTGTCTGATAAAAATTGTTTTGTGACTTGAAGCGCATATTACCCACCCGTAATATGAAAGTGTGTGTGTCTGTCTGTCTGGTCTGTGTGTCTGTCTGTGTATCTGTGTGTCTGTCTGTGTGTCTGTGTGTCTGTCTGTCTGTCTGTCTGATAAAAATTGTTTTGTGACTTGAAGCGCATATTACCCACCCGTAATATGAAAGTGTGTGTGTCTGTCTGTCTGGTCTGTGTGTCTGTCTGTGTATCTGTGTGTCTGTCTGTGTGTCTGTGTGTCTGTCTGTCTGTCTGTCTGATAAAAATTGTTTTGTGACTTGAAGCGCATATTACCCACCCGTAATATGAAAGTGTGTGTGTCTGTCTGTCTGGTCTGTGTGTCTGTCTGTGTATCTGTGTGTCTGTCTGTGTGTCTGTGTGTCTGTCTGTCTGTCTGTCTGATAAAAATTGTTTTGTGACTTGAAGCGCATATTACCCACCCGTAATATGAAAGTGTGATCAAACGACGTCAAGAACGTCAAATATTTGGGTCTACTATTGTAATTTTATAAAGACAGCTTTTCGTGACGATGGGATATTCGGGTATAACGACCTCGGGCAAACAGAGGCTGAGGATTGCATACGTTTGAATAACCCTTCCTGACAACGCTATAATAAGATAAGTACTAGTTATGAGAGTATATTTTATTTTCAAGGGACATAAGTCTGACTGAAAAGTTAAATATTTAGAAACGGAGTAAGCTCTCTTTCATTTTTGTAATAGGCCGAATTATTTCCCTTAGTGATAAATTTGCCTCAATTATAGTATTCCATTTTCATTTTTTCATTTTGCGTTCATTTACAAGATCCAACTCTGGGGCGTATTCGTACAGTGGTGTATGATACAAGGTAGATGTGTAGTATATGTAAATGTTTAAAAGAATGTTAAAAAATTAGTGTAACTCACTCTACGATGCAGTTGCCAGCGCTTCCTTGAGTTGAGGCTGGAAAGCTGTCAGGCTGTGAGAGTGACAGCATGCTCAGATACCGAGAGTCCGTTCCACAGTTTGACTGAATGGAAGAAGGAGATACTTGTAGATATCTGCAATAGTGACATTGCGTTCTTAATGTGATTGGCCTTTTTTGCACATAATTTTATTGTTTTTGTCAATATATTTGAGATCAAGTGCTGTCCGGTTAACGCAGTGGCTGGTACACGTACTTCTCACCCCGGTGACTTTGGTTCCATCCTTGGTCCAGACCCATTAGAGTTTGGTTGGTGGTCACCATAGTGGACAAGTGGGGTTTCCTAATGGAACTCTGGTTCCCGAACCCAGCACAAGACCATACCAAAATTGATTATCTTGCAGTAACATTGAAATACACTATTTGAGATCTGTCCGGAAAAGTTTTTTTTAAGTAACATGTGTGAACTTTTTAAAACCATACAAGTGTACTATAGGTATATACACAGTTTTAATTTGAGCATTATATTTATAGTATATGTATGGTTATTTTATTGAAGGCCCCTGTAGCCTAAGGCCAACATATTGATATTATTTATTATTTAAGGAAACTTTTAGAAAAATGAGTACGTTGTCAGAAATAATAAAACTTAAAATTACAAAGTTTGACCAATTAGCAAAAAATATAAATAGGATATGTTGTGTAATAAGCTTTGTGAATATCTGTTTAAAGGGAAAATGAAATAATCATATTGTGCTTAAGTTTGTTCTAGATCTGGTGTTGGGGAAAGGGAACGAAACATACATGTAGATGGACAATTTTTCTAAAAAATAATGTAAATTTGTAACTCACTGAATATCTATAACAGGTCTGTTAAACAGACCCATTACCAAAGCGAAATGATGAACAAAAATTCAGATTCACAGCCTTGTCATTATTAACCGATTGCCGATTGAATTCATCGGTTAAAATCTCCAGAAAATCGGTTGTTTTTCCTGAATCTTTAAAATTGCGATCGGAAGTTTTGATCTCGAAAACCGATAATAATTGACGAGGAATAACCATAGAGCATTTTGACCTGGGGCCGTTTTGACTAGCTATCGCGACACCGATAGCTTTCTGCGTTTTGTAAAACGGCTTTTGATTGGTTTATCACGTTGGCATACGGCCAATCATGTGGCGCGGTAGAAATTAGTCAACATTTCTCACCGCAGCGCAACACCGCGGTAGCAGTATGCTACTGTGCATGCCAAAAAATAAAAGCATTGTAATAAATTTTTTTTTAAATACTGTGGCTAATAAAAATTAAGATACTTGTATAGAACATTAATATATGTTTTAATTCACAGGTATGTCTACAATAAATTTATTCGTCGTTTCCAAGCTTAGGCCGAGTAATTACGGCGAATTGGGACTCAACTTGCATAAAACACGTGTTCAATTAACCGTTAAACTCCACCTCCGTTCCCTGCAAAGATTCGAAAGGCGGAGCTAAGCACCTGCTGTTACATATTTTGACGGTTGCTATTGAGTTATAAACACCTGATTGGTTTAGCGTGTTGATTGCTAGACAAAGGAACCCAATTTTGTCAGCGAGAACAGTGTGGCTTTATGTCTCAGACAGGAAGCGGCTTTGCTTTGATGACGTCAAACTGTCAATTCACACAGATTGCGAATTTTTGCGAGACTTTTAATAGGGTCCTCGGTCATTTGTTTACATGTTCAGTGTAGAAAAAACACCTGCTAACATGAACACTTTAGATTAAATTATCAAAATAAAAACAATGTTGCAAACTGTGATTATATTAATTGGTAAGTATCAGTTAAAAGACAAGTGTGTGTTTGTTGTAAATCAACGAGTTTTCTATACAACAACAACTACTTCTACAACCAATACCGTGGGATCGATCGATCTTGGTCGATTATTTTTTTAATTGTATATATATTTATGTACTTGTAATAAATGTAATTTTTTTTGAAAATCAGGAAGTCAAACAAAGTTAAATTGATCGTTATCTCGTTAAACACGGAGTTTCCTCTGCGTTGCCCAATTGTTAACCTCGAAGACCCCAATCATTCAAACTCTGCGTATCGCGTGACGTTCTAAATCTCCCTCCATAAGCGTGCCCGCAGGGTTGCTAGGGAAATTGGGGAAAACGCTTGGACTGTACTGTACAGTGTACTAAAAATGTAAAAATCTAAAAAATTCTCTCTTCTTTTTAGACCTCAATTTAACTTTTTATGCTCTGAGAATAGCTGTATTTTGTCCCTCAAAATGTCTAGAATTCGTTTTCGGTCAGGGGGCTTCGCCCCTGGGCCCCCCTACCAGGCATTGCCCTAGACCCACATGGGGGCCTAGGCGGCACCCATTACCCCCGGCCTAATTGGTTACTTTTCCAAAATAATCCCATGTTTGAAATTAAAATGACAACCATGGATCCCAAAAAAAAATCCCAATAGTTTTATTATTATTATTATCCCCCGCGAAAGGTGGAGAGATATTGTTTTTGCGTTGTCTGTCCGGCACTTTTGTGTCCGGAGCCATATCTTGGAAGTGCTTTGGGTGATTTCATTAAAACTTGGTATAAGTTTATATATGGACAAGAGGATGATGCACGCCAAATGGCATTGTACACCATCTTTTAATAACGAAGTAATGGCCCTTTGTATGTATTCTGTGTCAATGCAGCATATGGTGGTATATGTCACGTCTGTGACAAAGCTCTAGTTTGGCAGGGAATATCAACTCAACAAATTTGCTTGTCTTTATAGAAATAAGTGTCTACATGTAATTTAGGATAATTATATCTCAATTTTATTTCAATTACAACTTACAAAGTATGTAAATATGTAGAAATCAAGTCTTAAAGTTGTCCATTTTGATCACAACTATTACTATATGAGTATTACATGTTTATTTCATAATCATATTTTTAGGTCAAGGACTGAAAAAATGACTTCACATTCACATGATGTTTTTGACACACAGAAGAGAAGCTGCCTGTCAGGCCTTGATCTGAGTAGAAAGGGATCCATCGATGCACCCATTGTGGATCTGGTCAGCTTTATCAATGGACACAACAACTTCTTTACCACAAGCTCATGTTCTGGAAGAATTATCATAGTAGATAACGTATGTTTACATTTTTTGTGTGGTGGAAATAAATAGTGGTTAGACATTTTTATGCCCCCTTTTTAAAAAAAAAGGGGTAAATTGTTTTTGGCCTGTCTGTCATCTGGTCTGTAACAGTCATCAACAGACAAGTAAATTCTAGACTTTACTATTGTTTTCAGGACCCTGAGGGTGTTGTCAAAAAGAAAGGATGCAAGTGGCTGTTAACCTCTCATGACTGTGTAAATCCGGATCAAGTGGTAAATCTCTCACAAAATATAATAAACAAAGTATTTCATTAATAGCCATAAATTAGGCATGCATAATTTTTTTTATGACCCCTTCTTCAAAGAAGAGGGGGTATATTGTTTTTGGCTTGTCTGTCATTCTGTCTGTCCCAAAACTTTAACATTGGTTAAAGATTGGTCATAACTTTTGCAATATTGAAGATAACAACTTGATATTTGGCATGCATGTGTATCTCATGGTGGTGCACATTTTGAGTGGTGAAAGGTCAAGGTCATCCTTCAAGGTCAAAGGTCAAAAAACAAAATCCAAGGGAAGTAATATTCTTTAAAGGGAGGTAATTTCTATACCTGTCAAATGATAAATGGAAATTTTATTTCAAAGCGGCGCAGTAGGGGGCATTGTGTTTCTGACAAACACATCTTTTGTTTAAATGGATATAAGATTTAAATCGCCAATCCTGGCAGTTTTCTTTACCGGTATTTAAAAATTAAGATCTTAACCAAATCAATTTGCGAATTTATTGTATACCTCGGTACCTACACTTACTACTGCCGATTAGTCATTGTTGGCTCGGGTACTACTTAAAAGTTCCCCAGGTACTCTCAAGTAAACTACAATTCATCCTGGGTACAGAAAATACCCTTAAAGGCACCCAGCCAATAAAAGACTGTACCCGAGTTTTATTCCTGCCAAAAATCCGATGTTGTAAAATGCCCCACTATTCTCTTTGAACAAAACCTGCCTCAACATGCTTTTTTGAGTATGAGTTTGGATAATATAGAGACTATTTGGATAATATAGAGACTATTTTACAGAAAGTTGACAAAAATATGAACATAATTAATTTGAAAAAAAAAGAGCCGAAAACGACCAATTTAGGGTTATTATTCCCGCTATGTTTAAGTATATTTTCTTTACCCAGGGTACATTGTAGTATACTTAAGAGAACCTGGGTACTTTTAAGTAGAACCCGAGCCAACAATGACCAATCGAGCCTTACTACCTGTCGTTCACATAATATTACAGCTTGTTACATTGTGCCTGGTGTTTTACAGTGGACTCTATAAGGCCTGTGGTTACCTTTGTAACTCATGTGTTTTATTTGTTTGACTCTCCTTAGTAACTCATGTGTTTTATTTGTTTGACTCTCCTTTGTAACTCATGTGTTTTATTTGTTTGACTCTCCTTTGTAACTCATGTGTTTTATTTGTTTGACTCCTTTTTAATGCTTACCACAAGTCATCTGTTGTGGATTTATACAATATTCTCTATCATGCACAATTATTTAAATTTGTAACTAATCAAGGTCTGTAACATTGATAGAACAGTTTTAAATAAGTGTTGTGTGTTCAAATTAGTTAAATATGTGCTTTATTTGTTCTTGCAGATGGAGAGCCTAGCCAAATCTGAAGGCAATGCTGCATTAAAGTGTGAGCCATTTGTTATGCATGTTCAGTGTCGAAAACTCGAAAATGCTCAGCTGATGGTAAGAACTTTGCATAGCAGAGAAACATGTATGTCATCAATTGCCAGAAAACAGTTTATAATAAGAAAATATGTCTTCTAAATGGCATTTTGAATCAATAATTGATTAAATTAACAATGCCAAATCAAATTATAACGGTACAAAAAAAGTAAAAAAAGCTGTCACTCCCTACTTAAGTGATGTTTATCCATTTTACTTCTATATATGTCATGGTGCCTATACCACGTGACTTTTAAGGATCTGTGTGGGGAGAAAACTATCAACAAAAGCGCAACTCAGATAACATTTTCAAGGATTTCTTTTTAAATATTTCACCATTTTTTTTTTATATGTATCATGATTATTTTTAAACAAAGAAGTATTTTGTCAGATCATATTACAATAAGAATGTTTTCCTTGAACTGTTTTTCATAAATATATAACAGAGACCTGAAAATGTATACAAAATGATATATTATAAGCTCCGTCCTTAAAGTTTATTGCTTAACTTTACCAGAGATGATGTTTCTGTGTCAAAGTAATATAAAGTCCCCACACTGATCATTCATTTTTCTACCCGTTAAATCGCGCGGTTGCACTTTACTGACAAAATACTTATTTGTTTAAAAAAAATCATGATACATATATAAAACTCTCACGAATTAGCGGGCTCCTCCCTTTATCCCATTAAAAATGGTGAAATATTTAAAAAGAAATCATTGAAAATGTTACCTGAGTCGCGCTTTTGTTGATAGTTTTCTCCCCACACAGATCCTAAAAAGTCACTGGTATAGGCACCATGAATGTAGTACTGTAGTTAATAAGTCACGTTTTTATCTCATACCAATGATGTTCATAATGACGTGAAAAGACTGTTTTGAAGCATTATTACTCTACACAAAATGCTGATAAATAACTCATTTTTACTCGTCGCTGTCAAGTCATGTTATTTAGAGATCACTATTCTTGTATTCAAGAAATTAGTCACCCGAATGACTCGGAATTATTGACAGTAGGGAAGACATCATTGTCATAAGTGGATATTTAACATGTTAAATTAATTTCTTACTCCTTTTCATTCTTTTTTAGCCATACACTATTATTTTCCGATGTTTTATTTTATAATTACAATTTTAATTATTTCTACATTTTCAGCTGAGCTCAGGTGTTGGTTCAGGCTTCAGAAACTCTGGTCTGAGTGTTGGAAACAAAGGAAAATTTATTGCAGTAGGTTAATCTTGTATACTTTTTTTATTGAAGGTAGATTAAAGCATCAAACATAATAACTTATCACATAACATACATGCATATTTTTGGTCACCTACAATTTTGAAATACANTTGTTTGACTCTCCTTTGTAACTCATGTGTTTTATTTGTTTGACTCTCCTTTGTAACTCATGTGTTTTATTTGTTTGACTCTCCTTTGTAACTCATGTGTTTTATTTGTTTGACTCTCCTTTTTAATGCTTACCACAAGTCATCTGTTGTGGATTTATACAATATTCTCTATCATGCACAATTATTTGAATTTGTAACTAATCAAGGTCTGTAACATTGATAGAACAGTTTTAAATAAGTGTTGTGTGTTCAAATTAGTTAAATATGTGCTTTATTTGTTCTTGCAGATGGACAGCCTAGCCAAATCTGAAGGCAATGCTGCATTAAAGTGTGAGCCATTTGTTATGCATGTTCAGTGTCGAAAACTCGAAAATGCTCAGCTGATGGTAAGAACTTTGCATAGCAGAGAAACATGTACGTCATCCATTGCCAGAAAACAGTTTATAGTTAAAAAATATGTCTTCTAAATGGCATTTTGAATCAATAATTGATTAAGTTAACAATGCCAAATCAAATTATAACGGTACGAAAAAAAGTAAAGAAAGCTGTCACTCCCTACTTAAGTAATGTTTATCCATTTTACTTCTATAAATGTCACAGTGCTTATACCACATGACTTTTAAGGATCTGTGTGGGGAGAAAACTATCAACAAAAGCGCGACTCAGATAACATTTTCAAGGAATTCTTTTTTAATATTTCACCATTTTTAATGGGATAAAGGGGGGAGCCCGCTAAATGCGAGATTTTTCTATATGTTTCATGATTTTTTTTAAACAAATAAGTATTTTGTCAGTAAAGTGCAACCGCGCGTTTAAACGGGTAGAAAAATGAATGATCCGTGTGGGGACTTTATATTACTTTGACACAGAAACATCACCTCTTGTAAAATTAAGCAATAAACGTTAAGGGCGGAGCTTATAATATATCATTTTGTATGCATTTTCAGGTCTCTGTTATATATTTATGAAAAAAAGTTCAAGGAAAACATTCTTATTGTTATATGATCTGTGTGGTATAGTTTTCTCCCCACACAGATCCTTAAAAGTCACGTGGTAAAGGCACCATGAATGTAGTACTGTAGTTAATAAGTCACGTTTGTATCTCATACCAATGATGTTCTTAATGACGTGAAAAGACCGTTTTGAAGCATTATTACTTTACAAAATGCTGATAAATAACTCATTTGTACTCGTCGCTGTCTAGTACCGTTATACAGAGATCATTATTCTTGTATTCAAGAAAGTAGTCACCCGAATGACTCTGAATTATTGACAGTAGAAAAGACACTATTGTCATAAGTGGATATTTAACATGTTAAATTCATTTCTTACTCCTTTTCATTCTTTTTTAGCCATACACTATTATGTTCCAATGTTTTATTTTATAATTACAATTTTAATTATTTCTACATTTTCAGCTGAGCTCAGGTGTTGGTTCAGGATTCAGAAACTCTGGTCTGAGTGTTGGAAACAAAGGAAAATTTATTGCAGTAGGTTAATCTTGTATACTTTGTTTATTAAAGGTAGATTAAAGCATCAAACATAAAAACTTATCACATAACAAACATGCATATTTTTGGTCACCTACAATTTTGAAATACATAGTGTTTATTACATTCTATAAATACCAAATGTTTCTTTAAGTATTTTTCTAGTATTGCTCTGTTTAGCATGGAAATGATATTGTTTGAATATACTGTTTTTAAAAATTGTATCAACTTGGAAGTTATTTTACATTAAAATTGTGTGAATGCACATTAGTTCATTTTTGGTTTCGAACTATTTTCTAACGCAGTTATGCGTGCATGTGTGTCTGTTTACGTGCATGCGTGTCTGTTTATTGCATAAGCTACTCTGCAAAATCTTGCAAATTTCCAACTACATGTGTACATAAAACAGTAATATAATACAACCTTTAATTGAACAGTGTGAGATGTCGTCTGTTAAAATCTGATAATATTGCATTTATACCTTTT
>VMBQ01007048.1:0-40645 GCA_007657795.1 Dreissena rostriformis | reverse complement strand
TTCATTCTTTTCATTTGAATCGCTTATTACAATTTGTCCTGATGTCCATTTTAACTTAATCCATCCAATTATTTGAACACCTTTTACCCCAAAGATAAATATGTACAAAGAAAACAAAGTGAAGTGACCTAATGTACTCAAAGGCTTTTCATCATTGATCCTCTGTATAGACCAATTAAAAACAGGCTCTTTGACAAAAGTGTGCAAACAAAACTGGTATAGACTGAATATTGTAAATAATTTATAAAGAAATGGCAAGACTAAACAAATTTAAAATTGCATAATTATGCTTTGCAATGAATAGAGTATTTATGGTGAGGCTTTTAGAGACAAAACTATAATTGCAGTCTGCAGATGCAACACATATGTCAAAGTTACTGTGGTAGGCTTGTATTCAAATTTATATACATGTACATGTAACAAAGACCTCATGAATATCAATTTTAGGAAATGGATGACAAAACTCCTAAACTATCTCAATGATACTGCACACTGTATATTACAAGACCTGTGTCTCAGGGCTTAAATAATTATCAAATTATTACTGATAGGTCCATTATACTTAATCCGCTTTTGTTAAGTAATTTTCAACATTCAACAACTACGTTATCTCTTTTCATTTTATTAGTTCTTTCATTTTCGTCAGTAATATGTAAAAAATAAATGATTGGTTTATTGAAATACAAAATAAGCATTTTATATATTTTTTGAAATAATAACACAGGGCTAAAATTGTCAAAGAAACAAAGTTCAGACAGGGGCGGCACTTAACAATTTGTGGCGTGTTCTGACAAAACTGGGCAAAATGCTTGTGTGTAAAGTGTCATCCCAGATTAGCCTGTGCAGTTCGCACAGGCTTATCCAGGACGACAATTTCCGCCTAAACTAGATTTTCGCTAAGATGAGACATCATTTAAACCAAAAATTCCATAAAAGCGGAAATTGTCAGCCCTGATTAGCCTGTGCGGACTGCACAGGCTAATCTGGGATGACACTTTACGCACAAGCATTTTGCCCAGTTTTGTCAGAACACGCCACATTTTATGGAATTTTTCATTCATAGGATGTCTCTTTAGAACGCAAATCTAGACAGAACACATTATTCAAGTGTGGACTGCACAAGAAAATCTCTGGGATGATACTTTATGCACATGAAATTTAAGCCTGTTTTTCCAAAGCGTTTCTCAATTGTATTCTCTTTCACCTCTCATCGTACACTTAATCAAATATTCATGCCAAATGGAATCTCATGTACACTTACACACATTTATTTATGATTTAAAATATTTAATAAATGTTTTTTATTTATGCAATTCAACAAATAATATAAAAAGCAACGCTGAAAAGGTGTAAAACAAACAATACGTTAAGTACCAGAATTTGACCTCGAAATTTGCCATGTTTGCCAACATTAAACAAAGTTCATAAGGAATGTTTGAATATCATAAAGATTAGAATATTTTGAATACAACCCCCAGTTCTTCAACCGCAATCTATGGTCCATATGTCAGTAGAATGGTTTGGTCACTGTCACCTAATATCCTTATGACATTTCTTTATAAAAGGATTAAATGTTGGTGGTCTGAAAGGTAACAGCATGAATTATAAACACTTCTGCTTTTACAGTATTTTTCGTTTAAAGGGGGTCTCTTCTCAGCAAAAATCCAGTTTAAATGAAAAGTGCTGCCTGCACAGGCTAATCAGGGACAATACTTTACGCACATGCATTAAGCCCCGTTTTGCCAGATGTGTAATGCAGTTCACTTATCTTCCCAAGTGGCATCTCCAAGTGCCATGATTTATGAACCATCAGGCATCATCAGTTCGACCAGGGTAACAACAGCTGAAGCATTTTGTGTCATATCCTAATCTTTCCAAAGTTTTCATACTTTCCATATGCACTGCAAATTGTCTGTTACTACATGTTTGCTCTTGTTACTTGAAGCATATCTATAATTCAAAGTATGTTATTGGTGCTTGAAGCATATTTTATATCTACAAAATCTTAGTATAAACATTCTTATTATGCAATTGTTACAAAAGGATATTTTGTGAATGTTGTGTACATAATTATATTTGATGCTTTTACAACATGATTTATTTTCAGGGTGTGTAAAAGATGGACAAGAACAGATTGTTGAAAGCTAATAATTACATGACAGTAAAAAGTAGACACTCCAAAACGTTTCAGACCTTCATAAGATGTGAAGTATGAATAATGACTTCTCATCTAATTGCTAATATACTTTTTTCTACTACCCGCACATCATTACTTTACTCATTTCTTCTTTAATTAAAGTGGGTATCACCATTGTTGAAGCACATGGCTGGTGGGGGGGTCTAAGCTTAATTTTCAGGATTTTCAAAATATGTTTACATAAATGAGGGAACTGGCAGGTTAGTTTAAATCTAGTCCAACCTGACTTTAAGGTCACCTGAGTATAGTGGTCACATGGCATGAGCAGTCAGTCAAGATCCCCCAGTCATTTTGTGGTGCAAACAGTAAACACTCAAATCCATCTGCATTGTGGTCTCTCACCCCTGACCTCATAGTGTCTATTGTGCTGAACCTTTTCACAAGCTGTGCTTTACTTTGCCAGAGACTTTGAACTGCTTTTGCTTAATAAGCTCGTAAAAGCTCTTGCATGCCACTAAAGACATTTACACATTTTCTGCATCTCCCCAGTTACATGAAATCTAATTATCCCATCTTAATCACCAGTGGCATGCTTGTATCTTTACAAATATCACCAATCATTTTCCACAACCCAACTGTATCTGATAATAACACAACGGTAGGGTATAGGTTTTTAATGAGACTGGATCACCAATATTGCACAACAAACAGCATGAGATCTACCTTACAGATTAAACCAGACTCACTTTTTTTATTACGGGGGAATGCTTTGCATTTTAACTAGTCCCTGGGGTTTTGTTAATTTTGTTTCTAAACAATTTGAAGAGAAGCTGGTACAAACAGAGCACCAAGACAAAAAGAAAAGGATTGGAAAAGAAGCCTGATGGAAGTCTTGTTTGATGTTAATGATTTTATTAACAGAGAATTAAGGAAACTGAAAACAGTTTTAATTACGAAAATACGTAAAACCCATTCAGGAAATATCATATTTTATTGACATGTTCAAAATCAAATGACCAATTCCTCATTCTGATTCATTATGAGTACAAGAGATCAATGTCCAGTAACAAATGTTCTGTTTTACAGATAGGTGTAGGAAATGGCACTTCCTATGGGGAGAAATGTAGCAACATAAACCAATTAGTTCTGAAATTGGGCACTTGGCCCATGGCTCATTGTGGCATGCATACCTTTTCTGTGATACACACCAGAGCCTGGTCAGTGTGGTCAGCAGCTCGTTAATAATTGACCACTCCATATTGTAAACAAACTGTCTTCTGTAACTCTTCCATGTATTTGATACTCTTTTTCAATGCTTTGCTGGAATCATTTAAGGACAAATATATCAGGAAAACAAGTGTTTTTTTTCTATGATCACTTACACGCATATTTGTTTGACTGGCCTATTAACTGATCAAAATCTACAGGGTTAACTATGTTGATAATTTTCATAATGATAACCAAGTCTATTCAGTTGGTTACAGACTGACTAGGTCAAAACACTGTGGAAGTTGCAGATAAAATGGTTCCATTCTCTTGCATAACAGGGCTCCATGAAATCTGTGTTTACCAGTCCACTATCAACTGATCAAATTGGTCAATTTTCTGCTGATACTTTCTGGGGAAGAAGTGAAACCTGGCATAGAGAGTGAGAGAAACAACCTGCATCTGACAAAATCAAGATATTTTTAACTGGCTTAACAAAATCAAGATAATATTTTCTAACTGCTTTTCACCTTTTTAAATACCTTGCACATTTACTTTTTTATTTCAATTATTTCTTTTAAATGTTGAACTACTTGTAAGCATGTTTGACTTAGGCTGGAAATTGGACTGTGATTTGTTGGAATGATTGAAGAATTTGAGTTGTGTCATATAACAAACATGAATTTTCCCAGAGCTTGTTTTACAAATGATTTTATTTCAATAATAAAATGAAAATGTAGATGTTTCCAAATCTTCAGAGTATGTGTGTGACCTCTCCAGTGTCAATTAATGGATTAATCAGATCTGTAACCTCTACCTGAGATAGTCTGAGAGGAATTAATCGTATCAGTATAAACAAGGTATCTGTCTGGGATTTCCAGTCTATGGCTATATGAATCAAGTGGCTAATACAAATTGAGCTAATTGGCAGCCAATTACAACCAAATATCATGCAGCCAGTGAAACCGGTTTAACCAAAGAACATTTTTCCAGGCAATCAAGTGCGCTGGCAACCTACCTAGCTTGATTTACTTTTGAATGAAATTTATGTAACCAAATACAAGTGATTTCCTTTCAGGAGTAATGAATCTATTCAAAATTTATTGATTTATAGTGACAAATGTGGGTCAGAGGGTTACATAACAGTCTTGTAAGCATCATCAGGCAGTTATTGCCCTTGTTTATGAGGGTGCCATTTCAACCTAAGAATTTAGATGTCAAAATACATACTGTAGCAATACCATGAATAACCTTTGTTAATATTATTTAATGTGAGTAAATCATAACCGGAATTATTCTAACTTTCAGACACTACAAATAATTAAAATTGTTAATGCCCAAAAAATTAGATACACGAAAGGTTCTTTCAAACTCATTTTAGAAACAAAACATAATTTACGAAACGAATATCTGGTTATATCATTGCATTGCATGTGCAAAGATGTGAAGAAAAAGAATGTCAAAACCCAGCCAACAAATATTCCAAATTAAAGGTGAGGCTTCATTGAAAAAACAACAACAAAAACAACATAATCTGATAATAAACAGATGTATTGACCACATTTAAGGCTGAATACTGTGAACAAAAACACCTCTTTTATTATAAAAACAATTATTTTTATCAGCGTTAAAGCAGGGAATCAAACAGAAACAAGCACTCCCAGCATATAATACCTGCAAAGAAAAGCATGCAGTGTTTAAAAAACTTATCACAGAGGAAGAATCAAGCACAGCCATTCCGTGGAGCTTGTTTGATTAACCTCAGATAAATGCAGATACCGGTTTAACAATGTTCCATGCTCATTGAAATGGAACTTGTGGAGGGCATATGGAACCAGGAACATGCAAAAATCATGAAACTGTTCAACATGTCAGGGTATCACTGGCAGGATTCATACGAACTCCATTCATAGGAGTCTGAGTAAGTGAAAATAACTGGAAAATTGGCCTGTCTGAATTTTGCATCAATGGCCACTTTTTGTGAGTTTCGTTTGAATGAACTTGAATTTTACAAGAAAAAGAACATCTGATTTAATAGACAGTACAAAAAATGAAACAATTATAGTTCAATGTTGTGCCATTAAAGAGAATTTATAATTAAATCACATTTGCAGTTATTATATGTCACGGGACTTTGTCATGTTACCGGTAAGGAGTAACTCTGTCCGCTTATGAGACCACGAAACCTTGAAGGATTTTGTAGCGTACAGTGTAGATGGATAATAAATGCTGGCCGCATATGGAATAAGACCCATTTGGTTCATATTGTCTTTGTTTGCCACTGTTTTAACTTCAGAACAAAGGACATTTAACAAACACGTTAAAGAAATATTGAGAATCGTACACTCATTGAGGCTTCAGTTGAGGCAATGAATACAGACAATTGCGCTATTTCGTATCACAGGCTCCGCCTCTCGTGTGATACATCATCACACAAGCCACACGACTGATAGTGATACAAACTCTTGGAACAATTGACTAGCGTAATATTCCGTATGTATTATGAATGATTGAGGCTTCAGTAGAGGCAATGAATACAGACAAGGTTTGAAATGCCACCAACATACAAAGGGATGCTTTATAACTCTGCAGATTAGTTCAGACAAAATATGCATAAATCTTCTTCTAAGATTTCACTTTTAAAGCGCTATCTTACATGAAGTGTAAAAAATGCCAGATAACTTAATTCTCTGACATCAAACTTAATCAAAACTCTCGAAAATTTTAAAGAGAAGAAATACTTCTTGCTGCTTTTTCGTCTTCAGTAATCTAGAAGCTGGTGTAGTTAGGTGCATTCAATTTAAATTATTGAAAGTAGATAAAAAGTGAAAAAATTCATTTCCGCTGTACGATTATCATTATGAATTCATTATTCATAATTGTACTTACAAATCAATAAAAAGTCTCATTCTGGGAAAATAGGGCTTACTGCATGTTGTAAAGTGTTATCCCAGATTAGCCTGTGCAGTCTGCACAGTTCACGAACTTATTCATGAAAAGATTCATTAAAACTAAAAATACCATAAACAAGAGATGTGTTTGTCAGAAACTCAATGCCCCATAATGCGCTGCTTTGATGTTTTTGATTTTTTTTACCTTTGACCTTGAAGGATGACCTCGACCTTGACCTTTCACCACAAAAAATGTGCAGCTCCATGAGATACACATGCAAGCCATTTTTTTATATTTTTTTTTACCTTTGACCTTGAAGGATGACCTTGACCTTTCACCACTCAAAATGTGCATCTCCACGAGAAACACATGCATGCCAATTTGCTATCTTCAATATTGCAAAAGTTATAACCAACATTAAAGTTTTCGGACGGACACACAGACTGACAGACGGACGGACGGATGGTCTGACAGTTCAACTGCTATATGCCACCCTATTGGGGGCATATAAAGAAAAGTGTCATCCTTGATTAGCCTGTGAGGACTGCACAGGCTTATCTGGGACAACACTTAACACACAGGCATTAAGATCCGTTTCCCCGGAGTGTGGTCTCTTTATAGCCTGTGTGGACTGCACAGGCTAATCTGGGACAACACTAAACGCGCAGGCATTAAGATCTGTTTCCCTGGAGTGTGGTCTCTTTATAGCCTGTGTGGACTGCACAGGCTTATCTGGGACAACACTTAATGCACAGGCATGAGATCCGTTTCCCCAGAGTGTGGTCTCTTTATAGCCTGTGTGGACTGCACAGGCTAATCTGGGACAACACTTAACACACAGGCATTAAGATCCTTTTCTCCAGAGTGTGGTCTCTTTATAGCCTGTGTGGACTGCACAGGCTTATCTGGGACAACACTAAACNCATTGACCTGGGTATAATATGTGACATAATGATATTAATTATGGGCATTGACCTGGGTATAATATGTGACATAATGATATTAATTATGGGCATTGACCTGGGTATAATATGTGACATAATGATATTAATTATGGGCATTGACCTGGGTATAATATGTGACATAATGATATTAATTATGGGCATTGACCTGGGTATAATATGTGACATAATGATATTAATTATGGGCATTGACCTGGGTATAATATGTGACATAATGATATTAATTATGGGCATTGACCTGGGTATAATATGTGACATAATGATATTAATTATGGGCATTGACCTGGGTATAATATGTGACATAATGATATTAATTATGGGCATTGACCTGGGTATAATATGTGACATAATGATATTAATTATGGGCATTGACCTGGGTATAATATGTGACATAATGATATTAATTATGGGCATTGACCTGGGTATAATATGTGACATAATGATATTAATTATGGGCATTGACCTGGGTATAATATGTGACATAATGATATTAATTATGGGCATTGACCTGGGTATAATATGTGACATAATGATATTAATTATGGGCATTGACCTGGGTATAATATGTGACATAATGATATTAATTATGGGCATTGACCTGGGTATAATATGTGACATAATGATATTAATTATGGGCATTGACCTGGGTATAATATGTGACATAATGATATTAATTATGGGCATTGACCTGGGTATAATATGTGACATAATGATATTAATTATGGGCATTGACCTGGGTATAATATGTGACATAATGATATTAATTATGGGCATTGACCTGGGTATAATATGTGACATAATGATATTAATTATGGGCATTGACCTGGGTATAATATGTGACATAATGATATTAATTATGGGCATTGACCTGGGTATAATATGTGACATAATGATATTAATTATGGGCATTGACCTGGGTATAATATGTGACATAATGATATTAATTATGGGCATTGACCTGGGTATAATATGTGACATAATGATATTAATTATGGGCATTGACCTGGGTATAATATGTGACATAATGATATTAATTATGGGCATTGACCTGGGTATAATATGTGACATAATGATATTAATTATGGGCATTGACCTGGGTATAATATGTGACATAATGATATTAATTATGGGCATTGACCTGGGTATAATATGTGACATAATGATATTAATTATGGGCATTGACCTGGGTATAATATGTGACATAATGATATTAATTATGGGCATTGACCTGGGTATAATATGTGACATAATGATATTAATTATGGGCATTGACCTGGGTATAATATGTGACATAATGATATTAATTATGGGCATTGACCTGGGTATAATATGTGACATAATGATATTAATTATGGGCATTGACCTGGGTATAATATGTGACATAATGATATTAATTATGGGCATTGACCTGGGTATAATATGTGACATAATGATATTAATTATGGGCATTGACCTGGGTATAATATGTGACATAATGATATTAATTATGGGCATTGACCTGGGTATAATATGTGACATAATGATATTAATTATGGGCATTGACCTGGGTATAATATGTGACATAATGATATTAATTATGGGCATTGACCTGGGTATAATATGTGACATAATGATATTAATTATGGGCATTGACCTGGGTATAATATGTGACATAATGATATTAATTATGGGCATTGACCTGGGTATAATATGTGACATAATGATATTAATTATGGGCATTGACCTGGGTATAATATGTGACATAATGATATTAATTATGGGCATTGACCTGGGTATAATATGTGACATAATGATATTAATTATGGGCATTGACCTGGGTATAATATGTGACATAATGATATTAATTATGGGCATTGACCTGGGTATAATATGTGACATAATGATATTAATTATGGGCATTGACCTGGGTATAATATGTGACATAATGATATTAATTATGGGCATTGACCTGGGTATAATATGTGACATAATGATATTAATTATGGGCATTGACCTGGGTATAATATGTGACATAATGATATTAATTATGGGCATTGACCTGGGTATAATATGTGACATAATGATATTAATTATGGGCATTGACCTGGGTATAATATGTGACATAATGATATTAATTATGGGCATTGACCTGGGTATAATATGTGACATAATGATATTAATTATGGGCATTGACCTGGGTATAATATGTGACATAATGATATTAATTATGGGCATTGACCTGGGTATAATATGTGACATAATGATATTAATTATGGGCATTGACCTGGGTATAATATGTGACATAATGATATTAATTATGGGCATTGACCTGGGTATAATATGTGACATAATGATATTAATTATGGGCATTGACCTGGGTATAATATGTGACATAATGATATTAATTATGGGCATTGACCTGGGTATAATATGTGACATAATGATATTAATTATGGGCATTGACCTGGGTATAATATGTGACATAATGATATTAATTATGGGCATTGACCTGGGTATAATATGTGACATAATGATATTAATTATGGGCATTGACCTGGGTATAATATGTGACATAATGATATTAATTATGGGCATTGACCTGGGTATAATATGTGACATAATGATATTAATTATGGGCATTGACCTGGGTATAATATGTGACATAATGATATTAATTATGGGCATTGACCTGGGTATAATATGTGACATAATGATATTAATTATGGGCATTGACCTGGGTATAATATGTGACATAATGATATTAATTATGGGCATTGACCTGGGTATAATATGTGACATAATGATATTAATTATGGGCATTGACCTGGGTATAATATGTGACATAATGATATTAATTATGGGCATTGACCTGGGTATAATATGTGACATAATGATATTAATTATGGGCATTGACCTGGGTATAATATGTGACATAATGATATTAATTATGGGCATTGACCTGGGTATAATATGTGACATAATGATATTAATTATGGGCATTGACCTGGGTATAATATGTGACATAATGATATTAATTATGGGCATTGACCTGGGTATAATATGTGACATAATGATATTAATTATGGGCATTGACCTGGGTATAATATGTGACATAATGATATTAATTATGGGCATTGACCTGGGTATAATATGTGACATAATGATATTAATTATGGGCATTGACCTGGGTATAATATGTGACATAATGATATTAATTATGGGCATTGACCTGGGTATAATATGTGACATAATGATATTAATTATGGGCATTGACCTGGGTATAATATGTGACATAATGATATTAATTATGGGCATTGACCTGGGTATAATATGTGACATAATGATATTAATTATGGGCATTGACCTGGGTATAATATGTGACATAATGATATTAATTATGGGCATTGACCTGGGTATAATATGTGACATAATGATATTAATTATGGGCATTGACCTGGGTATAATATGTGACATAATGATATTAATTATG
The DNA here is from genome assembly GCA_007657795.1 of Dreissena rostriformis. Classification (NCBI taxonomy): domain Eukaryota; kingdom Metazoa; phylum Mollusca; class Bivalvia; order Myida; family Dreissenidae; genus Dreissena; species Dreissena rostriformis. The sequence continues at coordinate 29,979 of VMBQ01007048.1, read as the reverse complement.
GGCATTGACCTGGGTATAATATGTGACATAATGATATTAATTATGGGCATTGACCTGGGTATAATATGTGACATAATGATATTAATTATGGGCATTGACCTGGGTATAATATGTGACATAATGATATTAATTATGGGCATTGACCTGGGTATAATATGTGACATAATGATATTAATTATGGGCATTGACCTGGGTATAATATGTGACATAATGATATTAATTATGGGCATTGACCTGGGTATAATATGTGACATAATGATATTAATTATGGGCATTGACCTGGGTATAATATGTGACATAATGATATTAATTATGGGCATTGACCTGGGTATAATATGTGACATAATGATATTAATTATGGGCATTGACCTGGGTATAATATGTGACATAATGATATTAATTATGGGCATTGACCTGGGTATAATATGTGACATAATGATATTAATTATGGGCATTGACCTGGGTATAATATGTGACATAATGATATTAATTATGGGCATTGACCTGGGTATAATATGTGACATAATGATATTAATTATGGGCATTGACCTGGGTATAATATGTGACATAATGATATTAATTATGGGCATTGACCTGGGTATAATATGTGACATAATGATATTAATTATGGGCATTGACCTGGGTATAATATGTGACATAATGATATTAATTATGGGCATTGACCTGGGTATAATATGTGACATAATGATATTAATTATGGGCATTGACCTGGGTATAATATGTGACATAATGATATTAATTATGGGCATTGACCTGGGTATAATATGTGACATAATGATATTAATTATGGGCATTGACCTGGGTATAATATGTGACATAATGATATTAATTATGGGCATTGACCTGGGTATAATATGTGACATAATGATATTAATTATGGGCATTGACCTGGGTATAATATGTGACATAATGATATTAATTATGGGCATTGACCTGGGTATAATATGTGACATAATGATATTAATTATGGGCATTGACCTAGGTATAATATGTGACATAATGATATTAATTATGGGCATTGACCTAGGTATAATATGTGACATAATGATATTAATTATGGGCATTGACCTAGGTATAATATGTGACATAATGATATTAATTATGGGCATTGACCTAGGTATAATATGTGACATAATGATATTAATTATGGGCATTGACCTAGGTATAATATGTGACATAATGATATTAATTATGGGCATTGACCTAGGTATAATATGTGACATAACGATATTAATTATGGGCATTGACCTAGGTATAATATGTTCCATAATGATATTAATTATGGGCATTGACCTGGGTATAATATGTTCCATAATGATATTAATTATGGGCATTGACCCGGGTATAATATGTGACATAATGCTATAAATTATGGCCATTGACCTGGGTATAATTTGTGACATAATGATATTAGTTATGGGCAGTGACCTGGGTATAATATGTGACCTAATGATATTAATTATGGCCATTGACCTGGGTATAATATGTTCCATAATGATATTAATTATGGCCATTGACCTGGGTATAATATGTTCCATAATGATATTAATTATGTGCATTGACCCGGGTATAATATGTGACATAATGATATTAATTATGGGCATTGACCTGGGTATAATATGTGACATAATGATATTAATTATGGGCATTGACCTGGGTATAATATGTTCACATGACATAATGATATTAATTATGTGCAATGACCCCAGTATAATATGTTCACAGCCAGCACCTGTTTGTATTGTGACTGTGTCAAAAGTCAAAGTTGTCAAAATCATTCTGCTAATTGTGACTTTTATGCAATACTGGTTCACCTACAGAAAGCATGTATGACAATAATATTATATAAAATTAATATAGTTTACATTATGGTGTACTAAATCAATTATTTCTTTGGCTGGCCATATTTTCAACACATTATTGTCTTTTCAAATTAAAATACCAATTCAAATGACTATCATTGATTTAACATCATGGCAAAAATAATACAATTTTTGTGTGTTGATGAAACAATTGTATTTGTATGTGGCCTATGTTGCTTTTTGAAACATGATCGTAACATATATATATATCCTTCATTACAAGTTAACATATCTTCTGTAATAAACATCAATATCTGGTCTTTTTAGTAAAACTTTTCAGATTAGTTCAATACTTCCTTTAATCAAGGCTGGGTGAATTTATAGCTTCATCAATTAACAAGCGGTAAAACTTTTATAAGCCGTAATAAAACAGCAATAAAAAACCTACTTACTTTGGACAGCTACGTGTAGTTTACGTATTGTATTAAACATGATGTTTTCCATTAAAAAATGTCTTTTTACTAAAAATCCCTGATTAACTGTTATGATGAATTCTAAATACAAAATACTCTAAATCCCTGATTAACTGACTCCAATATTAACCCTTTGCATGCTGGGTAATTTGTCTTCTGCTGAAATGTCGTCTGCTGAATTTCTAAAATTAGCATTTTCTTCGATTTTTTTCAAAGAATACTATCAGAATAGCAAACAGTTTGGATCCTGATGAGACGCCACGTTCTGTAGCGTCTCATCTGGATCCAAACTGTTTGCAAAGGCCTTCAAAATCCGGTTCCAGCACTCAAAGGGTTAAACCCCAGGTGGATATTCAATTGATTCTGCACAGGCTAATCTAGGACAATACTTTTCGCACATGCATTATGCACGTTTTCCCAGAGCGAGACTAAAATTCATGTTGACCCCATCATTTCACAACAAATACAAAGACAATTTCAAACTCTTTTTGGCAAACAATTTTTTAATTATCTTTAATAAACACTTTTATTTGTATTGTTTTAACAGCTGCTACAAACCTAACTGAGAATTAAACTATAAAAATAAGGCTACACATCATTGAAAGCTATAGGTGTTTAATGTTTGTTGTCAATTAAAATATTGTCACAATTCTCTGCATTCAGCTCCCACCACCCTAACAACAGTTGACAGCNAAAGGCCTTCAAAATCTGGTTCCAGCGCTCAAAGGGTTAATGAGTGAAACTTATATTTACATAATAAAGTCATGAACAATTTGGGATCAATTAGTATTATTGCCATTTAAATGCTCTTCTAAAAGAATATTTAAGTAAGTAAAAACATGCTTAAACATAAACAGGTACATGTATATGAGAGTGACAAGTATAATGTTACATTTATAAATGATGGAGTATTAAAATAATCCTTGCTTTTCATCTTTTGTTTTGTTCAAGTAACGGTTAAAATTCAATTTATATCATTACTGAAAAGGAATTAAAATAATTTATCCACACAATGTAACTTCCACACAAAAGTGTTCTGAACAAAAGTTGCAGGTTCAACCTTTATTCCACTAAATGAACCCGAGGAGTTCGATTAACCCCCAAGAAAAATCAATGGGAAAGTGGTGGAGTCAATCAATTGAATATTCACGGTTTAATACATGGATACTCCCTGCATCTGTGGTCATCCCGATTGGATGATAAATGAGAGAATACTGTCTGGCTAATATTTTTCAGAATGCCTGAACACCTAGTCAAGTGGGTCAGATCACTAAATAAATCAGGATCATTGTGATGGTATCCAAGTAAATGAGCCTTATTCTGGGAAAACAGGGCTTAATGCATGTGCGTAGTGTTGTCCCAAATGAGCCTGTGCAGTCCACGCAGGCTAATCAGGGACAACACTTTCCACCTAGATGATATTTTTCTTTAGAAAAGACTTCCTTTAACAAAAAATCAATAAAAGCAGAAAGTGTCATCCCTGATTAGCCTGTGCATTGTGCACAGGCTAATCTGGGATAATACTTTTCGCACATGCATTATGCACGTTTTCCCAGAGCGAGACACAAATTTATGTTGACCCCATCATTTCACAACAAATACAAAGACAATTTCAAACTCTTTTCGGCAAATAATTTTTTAATTATCTTTTATAAACACTTTTATTTGTATTGTTTTAACAGCTGCTACAAACCTAACTGAGAATTAAACTATAAATATAAGGCTACACTTCATTGAAAGCTATTGGTGTTTCATGTTTGTTTCAATTAAAATATTGTCACAATTCACTGCATTCGATCAGCTCCCAACACCCTAACAACATCTGACTACAGAACCGGACATAGATTGTGTTTCATTGTTCACAAGTGCAAGTGATGAACAATAAACAGGGTGTAAGATATGATCTAAATGCTTTGTTCTTTGAACTTTGATCTTCAAGGTTTGTGGCAGATCAGACTCAAATTCAGGATGCATTTGTACCCTGAAGCCATCAAACTGTAAAGACTAGCATTATAATAGTATGAAACAACAATATGGTGTCCGTTATATTTGAAGAAAATAGAAGCCGTTTGCTTTTTATACCAGTAATTAAGATGAAAGAGAATTACCAACGATCCTGATCGGGGAATAAGAGGCTTCACATTTCAAATGAATGGTTTCAACTTTGTATTTTGTCATAACTGTTTATTTACGTATAATTACTCTTTATGCTACTTTGATTGTTTACTGCCTGTTATCTGTATAATCAGTTGACAATTTCAAATGAAAGGTCAAAGGAACGCGTATCACCAAGGCAGTTCAATTTTTTTCTAAGCAAAGTTGTTGTCTTCAGTGTCTCCAAGCCTTTTGGGAACGCCCAGGGGTTTTTATCTGATTTTGGGGAAAGGGCCTGGCCTTTTTTGAGGGGAAAAAAATCGCGCCAAAAGCTGGATTTTGGGGAAAAAATCACGCGAAATGCCAGATTTTGGGGAAAATAAGGAAAGTCTTAAATAATCACTTTAACATATTTTAAAGTTTTTAAAACGAATTCAAGGCAACAGATAATTTAATTATGCAATATTTTCTATTTTCTTCACTGGATCAGGTTAACTTTTGTATTTAAAGGTTAAAAAAAAAAAAAAAAAAAAAATTTAGGGGAAAATCGTTTTTTGGGGAAAAAATTCTTTCAGAGGGGAAAAAAAAATCTAGGGGAAAGGGCCGAAATTCGGCGGGTGTTTCAGAAGGAAAAAAACCCCTGACGCCAAACATGTTTGAAAAAATATATATCACAAATATCACATACAAATGCTCAATGCATTACATTTTCGCAAAGGGTCCATATGTCAAAATTGTTCGAGTAAAAAAAAATTCAATGGTAATACATTTTCTTTTCAATATTTTCCCAATATTTTAACCTTTTTTATTTTCACTTCTCAGTCAAACACACTCCTACCTTCATCTTTAGATAAGAACAGACTGTTTGAAATGAAACACAAGATTCTCAGTGAAGATGTCTATAAATCCTTCCAAACAAAACAATATTCTGTCTCAAAAGTCATTTTAATATTACTTTATGAGATCTAAATCATATCTTCATCAAATTAAACATCATATTAAACCTTAAAACAAATATGCAATTTTTGACAACATTTATTTCATATTCAGAATAAATCATCTTCACATATTATAGGCAGTCTATTAATACAAGTATTATCCAACAGTAAGTGATATAGCGGAGAAAACTGTCTTTCATCTTTGAATTCCTGTATAAATCAAACAGTTCTAAATGGCTGGAGAGGACAAGATAGAAGGCAGAAGGGAAAATATAAAAAATCAAAAACAAAAAACTGATCCTTGAGGGAAAATCTCTTTGTGTTTATATTGACAAAAGGCTACTTATTACATCCTAATAGATACTTTATTTTTTTTGTAAATGAAGTCATTGGGTGTAATGCTGTTTAAAGTGTCATCAATCAACTTGTCTCCTTATACTCATAGTTACTTCTGGATTCATATTAACATAGTTCTACATTCAGCTTTCAACAATGGAAAAATTACTTGAAATTGTTTTTGCTATGTATGACATGGTGTTTTTCTCTCAGAAAATACAAGAAATTTATTAAAAATATTTGAATAATTCTGGAAATATTGAATTTTGCAGAGATCGTGAATTATGAACTAAAAATCGAATCATAGCTTTTTAAAAGAACTCCCAAATGTAAATTTAAAATCACTTTAATTACTTTAACAAATAAAATATGCAATTATGAAATCATGCCTCATGTTACTAAGTAGGACACAAAAATTGATAATATATTCATCAGATTTAACGCACATATAAAAATATGTAAAATGAAATAAAAATGTTCTTCCCAATAAATGTCTCATTTATAAGGCCTAGATGAGCTTTAGCCCTTTGCATGCTGGGAAATTTGTTGTCTGCTAAAATGTTGGTCTGCTAAATTTCTAAAATCAGCATTTTCTTCACTTTTTTTCAAAGAATACTATCAGAATAGCAAACAGTTTGGATCCTGATGAGACGCCAAGTTCTGTGGCGTCTCATCTGGATCCAAACTGTTTGCAAAGGCCTTCAAAATCCGGTTCCAGCGCTCAAAGGGTTAAGTATAAATATTTCAGAATAACTGTCAACATGAACTGGGTCAATCTCTCATGTGACCAGGGCACACAGTGCATCATAACCTGATAGTAAGTAGTGTACCAGGTATATTGAAGTGTAACCATGAACTTTGCTTTCATTTAGCACCATATGCTTAACATTAAACTATGTAAAATTTGGTTTATATTTTTAATGTTACAAACACAACTGGGGTAAAACAACAACAATAACTAATTAACTTATTTAAAAATATAGAGAATCAGAATCAGGTTTTTTTTGGCCCGTTTTTATAGCCGAATAACGGCTATATTCCCAATGGCAAAAGTATACTTTTTTCCCAAAATTTGCTTAAAAATTCCCAATTTCCCCAAAAAAAAAAAAAAAATTATTTTTTTTTTATTAAAAAGTAGTGTCTAAATGATTCTTTTATCTCAATTTTATTTTCAATTGCATCTAGCAAAGTATATAATAATGATTTTGTTTTTTAATTTGAATTATTTATAATTATAAAGAGATATATCAAATTATTTTTTTCCCAAATCAGTGGACTTTTCGTGAGAAAAAGTTTGCCTATGAATTTATTTTCCCAATTTCTTGAAAATGCCGATAAAATTCCCAATTCCAAAGCCATGGGCTATCTTCCCAAAAAGTGGAGAAAAAAACCCTGAGAATGCTTGTATTCTTGTTGTTGCTGTTGTTGTTGTATTCAATCTATATTTAACTGAGGGTGTCAATGTTTTTCTGTTGATTTTTAGATGAAAGTGACTGCTTTTGAATTTAGTTTTAAAAAAAAATGCACCATTGTTCTATATCATTTATCAATGATTTTATAGTTATTCCTTTTATTTAATACTTGAATTATACACTTTTCTCTGCCAAATAATAATAAGAAAATGACCTGCTTTAATATATGATTTAAATTTATAAAGATTATTAAACATTTATTAATAATAATTTTTTGACCAATTGTTATTTTGATTTTCAAAACCGCTGAATAAACACATGTATTGATTTTATTTTGATTTGCAGCCATGTTTAATTATCTGGCTTACAGGCAAGTTAGTCTCTTTAATATTAATGTCTCAATTTATTGCTAGTTCAACTGATTTTGGTAAAGATATTTAGTGATTTATTGATATATTGAACATACACAGTTACTGCACTTATTTTCTATTTTAATTTACCAGCTGTCAAGATTTGCAAAGGTACATTATATTTCGTTGGAATAATTTATAAATAAAAAATTATGTTAAATAAATTTATTAATTATTAATTAAAAACCTATATGATTCAAATATTTAAGATGTGATAACATTTGAAAAAGATAATTTTTTTCTTTAAAATACTTTATAAACAAAATACACTTTATGATTATGTATATGCAGTCACAGAAGGGGGATATTCAGGGGACATACATACTTATATTGAAACATATATTATTATAATGCAATCGTTACAAACAATTATAAACAATTTTGGCTAACTAGTATAAGAACAACAAGAATACTTACAGAGGTCCAGTGCAGTGGCGTGGCATAAAAATCCATGGAATATAATCCATACACATACAAAACACTTTGATTCCATACTGAAGATGTGAATAAATCCAATCTGTTTTCGCAAATCCATCAAAATAATCTGTGAATGCACTGACACGAAAAACACATCAATAATGGTACTTACAAAACACTCGTGTATTATTAGACAGAAATATTATTCGCCAAATCGTAAAGATGCCATTTCCACATTTTTAAACAAATTAGTGTTTTGAATAACACGTTATAGTAGCACGGATATGTAATTCTATTAGTACATATTCAACTCACAACTTCCCAAAAGTTGTTTGTGTACTCTTGTTATAATATCATCTCAAAACATCCATAATTGTCTTAAATCCATTTTTCAAGATTACCACGGTTAATAATCCATTTAGTCCGTATAATCTTTGGTCAATCAAAAACACATTAATCGATGTATTATTGTTGTATTTACTTGTAAAAAATGTACACAATATAACTTCCTCATTCACTTTTCAAAATAACTCCAGAAAAAAAGGTATATTTATTTAACGTTTCCAAGTTTTTAGACTTTCTCACTTTAGGTAAATTAAAAACAGATTTATAACTGTCGTGTTTGCAAAATAAAATCAAAAGTATTCACATAAATTCCAAAAGAATTCAAGACCATACAGCGAGCATACTACGTTTCTGTTAGTCCAATACGCTGCATTGTGGAAGCAACCATTTCCCTCAAGCAGGGGGTGTGAATATTCGACCAATCAAATAACACTGTTCACCGCGTATTTGATCGCGCCGACAGATTTTAATAATCCTCATTGGATAAGCCTACTTATTTCGCGACACGATCAAATACTCAGCCACATAAGTTCATTAGATTGGGGTTGTGTTTAATACGCCTTTTAATAGACATTTATAAAACATTTAATAATATCCCGACAGCGAATTAAAAACCGCGCGTGGCGGAATGAAAATTCAATACCGTAAGTTAGTTCAACGGTTATTACCGTTTGTTTGTTTTATATTGACCCAGGTGAGTGAAAGAAAACAAAGATTATGTCGGAAGTTATTGGTAAATTATGCATCAAATAGTTTGAAAATGTCAAAGAGACATTGTGTTAGTTGTAAGCTAACTTCGATAACAAAGCGGAGTTGTCAGAAAACTGCGAGTAAAAAGGGCTACAGCGCTATGAGAGACACCATAATTTATAATTTGCGGTTAACTTAAAAACATGTAGACCGGTACAGTTTGTCAACCAGTTCCGGATAATCAACAGTTCCGATTAATTTTTATTTAATTTTCCAGAATGCCCCAATAAAAAACAAAATGATAAGTGTCTAAGGTATACATTAGGTAAAGGAATAAATTAAAACAGTTTTAGCAAGAAAGCTTTTGTATTATGCTTGCAGGGGGGATAAATGCGGCACAAAGTTAATCGGAACTGATTGAATGAGTTATGTTTTGAAATGTGCATATGGATATAGAAGGCTTTATTATTTTCAAATAAACTTTTTGCTGATTGAAAACAAATGTCATGACAATCGTTTGAAATACTTTTTTGTTAGTTGAATAATTTTTAATAATTTCCCGAAGGGTTAACTTTAATTGGCTATTTTTGACAAAAAATATGCCGTCTGGCCTTACCTGTTATCATACAAAATAAATTTTACCCTTTATTTTTACATCTTCTCACATTGAAACTAAATCCCGAAAGAAATAATTGTGGTAAAAAGAATTAACGTTTTTTGCCGGGTGATTCGAAACTGGTTAACTGACTGTTCTTCGCTTTTGTTAGTTGTATCATATGCTATCTCATAAGGCATAACTTATGAGATAGCATATTTATTGTATACTATGTGAAATTTTTTAATTTTGTTACAAAGATCTATCAATAAACATACTACTGACGCTGAGGAGTACTGACCACGATAAACGGTCGGAAGTCCCGTACGAATGGTAGGCTGTGATCTCCGCTTAGAAATCATTTTGGGTTATTCGCAGTTGAACAACTGTGAGTTAATACTAAATATTTGCCCAAACTCGTACATACTGATTACATTAAAGATATACATGGATATGGCCGAAAGGAACACCAACTGTGATAAAATATAATAATAAAACTATGATCAACGCTGTAGAATTATGATAAAACATACATCGACATTGCTCATGCCCGGAGAACGAACTACGAATGAACGACTAGAAAGCCACCTAGTGAGCTGTGTATGGTGTACATTTGTGTCGTGTTCTGAGAAAACTGGACATAATGCGTAAATTGTCATCCCAGATTAGCCTGTGCAGTTCGCACATGCTAACCAGGGACGATAATTTCCGCTTTAATGGAATTTTTCGTATAAATGATGTCTCTTCTTAGCGAAAATCCAGTTTTGGCGTAAATTGTCCCGGATAAGCCTGTGCGGACTGCACAGGATAATCTGGGATGACACTTTACGCACAAGCATTTTGCCGAGTTTTCTCAGAACGCGACATATTTATTCGTAGCTTTGGATCGAAATACCAAAACTAATTTATATTCATTAACTTCAAAAGTATATCTTTGCACTAAATGATCGAGCCGATTGCTAAAAAATACATGTAAGCTACATAATATGAACCTCGTTCTGGGAAAACTGGGCTTAATGCATGTGCGTAAAGTGTCATTCCAGATTAGCCTACGCTATTTTTCCTTAAGAAGGGACTTCCTTTAAACACAAAAAAATCCATTAAAGCGGAGAGTGTCGTCCCTGATTTACCTGTGCGAACTGCACAGGCTAATCTGTGAAGACACTTTACGCATATGCATTTAACCCTTTGCATGCTGGGAAATTTGTCGTCTGCTAAAATGTTGTCTGCTTAATTTCTAAAATTAGCATTTTCTTCGATTTTTTTTCAAAGAATACTATCAGAATAGCAAACAGTTTGGATCCTGATGAGACGCCACGTTCTGTGGCGTCTCATCTGGATCCAAACCGTTTGCAAAGGCCTTCAAAATCCGGTTCCAGCGCTCAAAGGGTTAACCCAGTCTCTCATGAACGAGGCTCATAGATCTAACCTATATATTGTAGTCAGTAGGCAGTACTAGTCGCAGTCTGTGTATCAAGTAGCGACAGGTCTAGAATTATGTTAACCCTTTGCATGCTGGGAAATTTGTCATCTGCTAAAATGTCGTCTGCTGAATTTCTAATATTAGGATTTTCTTCATGTTTTTTTTTCCAAAGAATACTATCAGAATAGCAAACAGTTTGGATCCTGATGAGACGCCACGTTCTGTGGCGTCTCATCTGGATCCAAACTGTTTGCACAGGCCTTCAAAATCAGGTTCCAGCGCTCAAAGGGTTAAATGTGAATGCAAAGTCTATACACCTTTGTCATACAGTCTAAACACTCCTTAGTATATGCACCGAGTTTACAAAATCATCAGAGGCAAGTTGTCAGTGTGAGGTATTTATCAACTTATTAATCGAAACGCCCCATTCCGTGTCCTATTGTGTTGAGTGCGTACACGAATAAATAATTCAATTTTACGATCTTAGCACACACGTATTCGGATTCAAATACAATGATGACCATCTACATGATGTCATGCTTTTTATTTAATGAAACGAGACAAAGGGAAGCAACATTTACCATTTTAAGATCTGAAGCATTTTTTAAAATATAGTTACATTCCATTATTGGCATCTTACTATCCTCTGCCGAGTATGATGTTCTGCCGGTTAAAAAGACCTTATATGATATAAAACGACATAAAACGATATAAAACAACTTGTCTATTAGAGGACACAGTTTTTTTTTAAACAAATATCGCATGTAAGCGAGTTTCTTATAGGTTTTCAATCAAAGCCGAGCGCTGTTGACTTTGTAATAGACGCGTTGACGACTTGATCAAATGCAGTCCTGCACTCGTTAATCTTCAAGTCGGCGTCCCTCCGTCGGTTCCTAAATATTTCCATCCATCCCTAAATTCATGCCTTACTCCCTCACTCTGTCCTACCGTAAAACGCACCGTCCTCGCCAACTTCACTCCCTGCCCCCCCCCTCCTTCGCTTCCTGCTTCCCTCACTCTCTTTCCTTTGTTCATGCCTTCCTCCATCCCTGCCTCCTTTTCTTCCTGCCTTTCTCCCTCCCTGCCTCCTTCGTTCGCTGCCTCCACCCCTCCTTTGCTTCCTTCCTACCTCAATCTCTATTTCATTTCCAGGCCTCCCTTCGCTTCCTGCATCCCGTCCTCCATGCCTTTTTCCCTCTTTCCTCGCCCCTATCTTTTCCTGCCTTCCTACCTACGTTCCTCATCTTCTCTTTACCTCCCTACCTCCATGCCTTCTGCTCTCCCTGCCTCATTCTCTCCCCGCCTCCATGATTCATTTATTCACTCACTCACTCACATGAATAACACTGCCAACTTGTTTTGAGCGTTCAAATAAAACAATCTCTTAGAGCTCAACCAAACACGTTTACACAAAATCCTAATTTGAAACGTTAGTATTAAATTTTAAAATGTTTCTATTGTATGGTCCTTGCAGTTATTTCGAGACACTTTAATGGAAATTCCTCATTGTTGCTTCCGTCAATTATATTTTAGTACAAATTCTGTAACGAGATTTGCACGGATGTTTGAGAAACTGGGACGGTAGTAAAATAGCTAAGTGAACATGTTTTCTACAGCAACTTGATATTGGTATAATGATAAAAGACTTGCTATAATTGAGTTGTGGCTCATGGAATACAAAAATAAAACAAATATAAGAGACTTCGCTGATATTGCCACGCAACTGTTTTAAGTTCGGCATTATGTTATTCTAAATTGGAATATATTTCACGATAAAAAGACTACATGCGTTATATCTATCTATCTATCTATCTATCTATCTATCTATNCCATCCATCCATCCATCCATCCATCCATCCATCTATCTATCTATCTATCTATCTATCTATCTAATAAACATAAGATAAAACACATAATAGAACATTGCCACTCTTATGTAGAATTACAAGGTTCTTCATTGAGTAATACTACCTCATGGCTCTACTCATGAAACTATTGGAAACCAACTTAAACCTAAACAAGCTTTGATATTAACATCTAAAACATTTAAATAGTTAAAAGGTGGAGACACATTCTCTGTCAGTAAACAGTTAAGTTCATATAGGTTGTACTCTCGAAATATATCAACACGTATCGATTAAAGATATGCTGTTAGGTTTTAAACACTGGATTTTTATGTTATTGTCCACTTCCATCTTTTCATTTTGATCCGTGTAAGGTTAGGAATGGGTATGCACTAAACATCCATCTTTTAGATTTGAGACTAAAGGATCACCTTCCTCTGGAGAAAGTAGCCGGTAAAAAGATGGTAATAACACAGTTCATGTTGTTTTGTGTCGAGTTCTTTCTTGCATACCACATCACATACGTTTTANAATAAAATTCATGAACATATATATATATATATATATATATATATATATATATCCGCCTCTTGTTATCCAAGGTCGTTTGGCATAGGCCTAGTATACAGTTTATATATTAGATAATGTAAGCAGTTGCTTGTGTATACTAAAAAAATATAAACACACCTCAATCAACCAAATTTATTAATTGACGTATGTGCTGTTCAATCCCTGAGGTGAACAAACTTTTAATAAATACTTTTTTTTAAGTATAAGATGAATGTCTTTGTAGGTCAGATAATTTCCATAATTAGGTCGTGTTTTGTGCTGTAAATTTTGAAACGTTGCAATCAATGTGTATATATCCAAAATAAAATGCCTTTAGATATCTCCCATAGGACTCTTTTTAACAAACTAAGTTTAAAGTCCAGCAACATTTTTCATCATTGTTTACTCAGCACTTGCAATAAATAATAAACAAATCAGAAGTTGTTCGTCGATCTCGTGTCTTTGTACAAAGTTACTTTATATACGCATTATAATTTGGAAATCGGAACGTATTTTACGAAAGGAATTATACAACTCAATTCCAAGAATGCCACAGACTGTTAGGACAGAACATATACGCTAAAACGATATTCAAAAAACTCAACATGCATTATTATTATTATTAAAGGGATTTCAACGTTCGTTCAATAAGTTCTGTATTTTTGGTCGGTAAAATGTCTGTTTTATTAACAGATTGATGAGCTGATGGATTTAGTAGATATATTATATTTTCGTATCCATTTAAGCTTATTTCAAAACAGCTTTTATACTGTTTGCCTTCAAAGAATGAGCTCTAACACAATCAAAAGTTTATGTAATATATTGCATTACTTATTAAATCCCTTTCATGCTATTTAACTTGTTGACCGTTCCTTTCGAAATCGTTGAACAAAATATTTTCTAATACGATTTTTAGCATCCCGATAATATCGAAACTATACTGGTAATTCTGCTACTGATACTTCATTTCTAATTGCAATGAATATATTTTACAATTGTGCACTGATACAAAAATAGAAGTAGAATTCCCATGTCTTAGTTATCTCTGCGTGACGGGTTGATTTATTGGTTAGGACTTGAAGATATATCACATCACATTTCTGCAGACATTGCGTGATTTCTCGGTCCCTTGATTTGTTTTACATACTTTCAAGAAACGTTAGATTTTCTCTGATTACTATCACCACACTTTGCACAAAACACTCAGAGATTATTGTTGTCATCAATTTCGGTTTCGGTGCTAGGCTTTTCAGGATTCCTTTTGTGAATTAAAAGAAGATGCGATTTTTGAAATGTCTATTTAGTGATCAATCTGATTAGATTAGAGAGTTTGTACTGAAAGACAAATAAAGAGCCCAAGGAAATCTCACATTTCGTGAGAGCCGCTTATTTATATAATGGGGAATGTGTATTTATGACAATCCTGCAATATCCTTATTCTTAAGCAACCGTGTTCACTTTTTCTTAATTGTATTATAACTCCTAACTAGCCACATAAGAACTTGCGTTCCCTGTGAATATATCATGGACACAATATGTCCAGCCTTGCTCAGTTAAAAAATGTTGTTTGCCCCCTTTTCAAAAAAAGTTGGCATATTGTTTTTGGCCTTTCTGTCTGTCATTCTGTCATTCTGTCCCAAAACTTTAACCTTGCTCATAAAATGAAAACTGTTGGGTCTATGTTCTTTAAACTTCAGATGTGCATTCATCTCATTGACATCTACACTCAAACATGGTTTGAGGTCACTAGGTCAAAGGTCAAGGTCACTGTGACCTTTACATTCAAAATATTACCTTGTTTCTAAAATAGCTGCCATATAGCTTCACAAACACAGCTCTTGTTTAATGAAGAAAGTGTACATGTGCTTTTTGCTCCAAATCTATAATTTTTATTCAAGTGTAAAATTATTTTAAACCTCTCTACGTCAGACCACTATTTAGGACCACAATGGAAATAAGGGGTGTATTCCCCTTTCTTGTTTCATCCTTGATATTGATGTGACTANTTCGGCTTCCCCCACAACACAAGACCACACCCAACTTGCAACTATTTCAATGACATCTAGGGTCTTTGTTTAACGTTGCTTTGGCATCGCAAAGTGCATGTTCAGAACTCAACAACCACAGGACAGCTACCGTCACCTGGCCATACTAGAACATGCGAACATGGCACCACCACATGCACAAGGGGTTACACCTTATGCCATCTCCACCTGTGGAGATGCCTACCAAGCGGCTGGACGCATCTCCCAGCAATGCAGGGACCACCAACCACTGTGGAAATAAGTAAGGCCCGATCATGTGAGCCTGCAGTGGAAGCTGTACGAAAAGGTTGGGGCTCTACGTAAGAACCCGTTTCATTATTGCTTACAGGCCCCAAATATAGCGGCGATCGAGAAGTGAAGGAGAACACCTAACCATATTAAACAATATGTACCTAAACATATTTTTCTATTGTATGCATATTCGTAATAGTAAGTTTATTATTGTTTTACTTATGATGCCGTAATATCTGCGAAACATCCGGCGTTTGCTTTCGTTGCCCTTGAATTTCCGGATGTTATTTTGGAACATTGACTCACCACTTCGTGTTACTATGCTATTTCTCACGTTCCAACTGAGTGCGAATTTGTGTTGAAATGTCCGAAATCTGTAAAACAACTCCACGTACCATTACATCGGTATTTCCTTATCCGCTCATTTCAAAACTACCTGTAATAAAGCTTTCTTTTTTCAATTTCGTCAGTATTTTCACAACATTTGTGTGTCATCCTTTCACGTAAAGCATGTCTAGCTTCGATACATAATAGGCGACGTAATGCTTTTATCATGCGGAAGGTTAGAAACGCTGCGATTTTGGTGAATATCATTAAGCACGTCATCACAATATCTACAAAATTCGTATGAATACAGCGTCGAATTAAAACATGTTTATTACAATGATTCAAAATGTTGATTACTATATACACACTATATTTAATAATAACGTATGCATAGCAATAAACTTCCACGTTTAATATTTCATAAGGTGTTAACCTTTGCAAATAAGAAATACATTCGACATTCATTTATTAAATCATGAAGTCTTAGATATTTGATCATATGTTAGTATTATTTGTACATATTAAGCTCAACTGAGCACAACGTGCTCTTGGTGAGCTATTGTTGTTGCTGGCATCCGCCGTCGGTCGTGTGCCATAAACAATTTGCTCCAAACAATGCCTCCTAAACAGCTTGGTCGATTTTGACGCAAAATCACAGGAATGATCACTGGGTGACATTCTGTTTTTCGGGTCCGCTACATGCGTAATTTGATTTTTAAAGTGAAAACTTTAAAAAAAATCTTTTTCTTTGAAGCAGCAAGGCTCAGAAGTTTAATATTTGGTGTGTTTAATCGTCGTGTAGTCCTCTACGCATAATGTGCATAGCGTAAGAAATAGCCACGCCTCAGGGTTCACATGATTTATATAGACTTATAGTGTTAATACATTACAAAATCTCATCTGAAACTGCACACATCAGCGAATTGATATTTGGTGTGTAATATTTGTGTAGTGGTCCTCTACACAATTTGTTCTAATCATACCTATGTGGTGAAAAAACTGCCCACGCCCTAGTGGTCACGTGATTTATAGACACTTATATAGTAAATATTTTTACAAATGTTCTATAAATCTTCTATAGATGTCTACGAAATTGCTGGGAATAGTAAACAGAACACTATGAAATGATTTATGTCCAACATTTGAGAGGACTTGTTTTCAAGATATAGATGGAACTTGTTTTGAAGTATCATTGGCGACGTGTTTTCAAATATCAGATGGGACGTTTTTTCAAACATCAGTGCGATTTGTTTCTAAATATCAGATTGGACTTCTTTCCAAATATGAGAGGAACTCGTTTCTTAATATCAGAGGAGACTCGTTTGCAAATTTAGAACAAATGTCAACATTACACGCTGATATAAAGAACTACAAACATTCCAAACGTCCTCGCTGGCAACAGACAATACCATTCTGCAGATAATAAGGCCCCCATATCGGTTATGGAAAATATATCCGAATACATATTCCCTTTGTTGAGGTACTACATTCGATAATAATAAGTGCATATATCTTCTAGAGGAGCCCAATCGGCTGTCATAAAACCAAACATTCAATGAGATCAAAATAAAAGCTGAAGATAAACATTGATAAGGAAAGTAATGTCGTAAATTTGGTGCCGTATTGTCAAGAGCGGTAAATCATTAAGTGAAATTCCCGTCCATATTTAATCTGCAAAATGCCATATTATACTAATAGAAATGTACCAGGGAACAATACTCCCATATTATCCGTATAATAGCCCCGTAAAGGATATTTAATTAATTGTGTTCATGCTATTTTGCATTTTTATTATTTTAAAATAATATTTACATAGACGCGCTTCATATTTCATGAAGAATTTAATGCCATACTATTGCACGATCCAACTGTATAATACACCGAGGAACGGAACTTGTTTTGATGTATAATAAACGTCACGAAGTAACACAATTATGTATGAAAATGCATCACAATATCTTAGTCATATTTGACAATATGCCCTTCGAAATGCAGATTAATGCACTTTCTTTGGCAAAGAAGACCTGATTTACAATGAAAATATGTAAATTCATTGCTAATTAACTATGTTATGTTTATACTTTACAAATAGACCGACGTACGCATTGAAGTGCTGGTCACACAATTTTGTTTTAGAATGATGGATATCTTATAAAGTTTTACCACATTCATTAGCATTGCGTTTTAAACGCATGTTATAATTACATAAATTGTATATATTTAACCTTTAAAATATAACAAGTTAATAGTACAACGATAAAAGGCTTTCAAAATAAGTAAAAGGGAATATTAACGTGGCATTGGGCTTCAGGATTCAGCGACTCGATTAGCTCCCATATTATTTCCTTAGAGTAGGTTACAATTTTACAAGACATCCGATGATTCAAAAGCACGTTTGAAAGAAATTGTATTGTTGTTTTGCAAAAAAAAAATCAACACTGCAGGATTGAGATACCAGTGGTGGCATGTTTGTTTTCGTGGTATGGATTCGCAAAGTACTTTCGTATTTATTTCTGCAGATACCGAAAAGATATGAAACATAATCGGGGGCTAATAAGATGTACCCTTCGTACAATAAAAACAATCGAAATGAAATATTACGCAGATATTCGAATCGAATTGCATTTAACTTGTCACCAAATGAAATAGACTTCAAAGACCTGTCCGACCCCCGTTATCCGCGCCTTAAGAACTTAACACACAGGTTATCGTGTAAAACAAGCAAATACCTCTCCACGTCCGATACACGATGTGCTTGAGTTATCGTGCCCGACACGTTATGAGTGGGCAAATGCTACCCTATAGAGACTAAAGGTCCGTATTGACAAATTCACAGTTTCACCATATGTAGTGTTGGTTATGATAATTGATTAATATAATTTTGTACAATAGTGCAAAGGGAATCCACTGATTAGCAGACAGGATATTCTAGCCCGTACTATGTGGCAATTTACAAAGCGTGATATTGGTATGTTCCCACCAGGAAATGTTTTACTTTATAAAGTCACGCATGGTTTCGTGGTCTCATAAGCGGACAGGGAAGTTCCTGACCAGACTACGCAAATGCGCAGGCTGGTCTGGACCTACGCTGGCCCTATTAGGCATAAGACCAATTTTCGTATGACACTGCTTATTTTGTCAGTTGTGTTCAGGCCATTCTGATGCATAGGAATTAAATCACAACGCTGAAATGAGATATGTTTCCATTATATGACAGATGAAGCACCATTCAATCCTATCCCGGCTTGACACATATGTATAGACATGGAAAGTATTCCTCGTGGAAACATAGGGCCACGAGGACAATTCAGGATGCACCGTTAGCAGTCTGGATAATCCATGATGTTTTCATATGTTGTTGTTTTTTCACAACCGTGAGTCAACGGGACGATATAAAATACAGACATTAATAGAGCATTTTCTGTACAATGGTGTCGCCTTCCGCTTTCCTTCCGGAAGGTGACAACATCGTAAAGGAATTGCTCGATTAAGGTCGATAATTAAAATCTCTCAAATTCTCCACCTGTGGTCAAGCCGACCAAAGGCTGAACATCCTCCAGCAATGCAGGGACCAACAACCACTGTGGAAGACAGTTTGGTCCCAACCTGTGAGCCTGCAGGAGAAGCTAGACGACCTGCTGTAGGCTGTACAGAAGAACACCCGTTTCATCCTTGCCTCCGGATTCCAAATCTAGCGGCGATTGAGAAGAAGGACAACAACGTCATCATATATTTTTTATAACACGCACATATAAAACATATTTTCACATAAATACTTAACGTTCTTAGAGGACTAAACTTTGGTATAATTTGTTAAATTACGCCATTTCTCTCTTCTCGCGCAGTTATTTAAAGTTTGTAATGAGATAACTACTTAACAGATTGGATTTCATTCACTTCTGACCTAGTATGAAAATAAACACGGTCTCCGATGACTAAAGAAAAACGATTATCGTGTACGAAATAAGATAAACGTCCTTATATGATAATAAACCGAACCTGTTTTAACTTTAACTTATTGGCAATTGGAGTAGGATCGTAGTTTTACTGATGATGCCGTACCATCGACGTTTGTATTGGTTGCCCTTGACCTTTCCGGGTATTATTCTGGAACATTGACTCACCACTTCGTGTTACTATGCTATTTTTCGCGTTACAATTAAGTGCCATTTTGTGTTTAAATGTTCGGAAACTGTAAAACAAATCCGGCACGAAATTTCCACGTACCATAAAATCGATCCTTTCCTTAACGCTCAATTTAAAACTACATGTAATAAAAGTGTCTTTTTTNTCTATCTATCTATCTATCTATCTATCTATCTATCTATCTATCTATCTATCTATCTATCTATCTATCTATCTATCTATCTATCTATCTATCTATCTATCTATCTATCTATCTATCTATCTATCTATCTATCTATCTATCTATCTATCTATCTATCTATCTATCTATCTATCTATCTATCTATCTATCTATCTATCTATCTATCTATCTATCTATCTATCTATCTATCTATCTATCTATCTATCTATCTATCTATCTATCTATCTATCTATCTATCTATCTATCTATCTATCTATCTATCTATCTATCTATCTATCTATCTATCTATCTATCTATCTATCTATCTATCTATCTATCTATCTATCTATCTATCTATCTATCTATCTATCTATCTATCTATCTATCTATCTATCTATCTATCTATCTATCTATCTATCTATCTATCTATCTATCTATCTATCTATCTATCTATCTATCTATCTATCTATCTATCTATCTATCTATCTATCTATCTATCTATCTATCTATCTATCTATCTATCTATCTATCTATCTATCTATCTATCTATCTATCTATCTATCTATCTATCTATCTATCTATCTATCTATCTATCTATCTATCTATCTATCTATCTATCTATCTATCTATCTATCTATCTATCTATCTATCTATCTATCTATCTATCTATCTATCTATCTATCTATCTATCTATCTATCTATCTATCTATCTATCTATCTATCTATCTATCTATCTATCTATCTATCTATCTATCTATCTATCTATCTATCTATCTATCTATCTATCTATCTATCTATCTATCTATCTATCTATCTATCTATCTATCTATCTATCTATCTATCTATCTATCTATCTATCTATCTATCTATCTATCTATCTATCTATCTATCTATCTATCTATCTATCTATCTATCTATCTATCTATCTATCTATCTATCTATCTATCTATCTATCTATCTATCTATCTATCTATCTATCTATCTATCTATCTATCTATCTATCTATCTATCTATCTATCTATCTATCTATCTATCTATCTATCTATCTATCTATCTATCTATCTATCTATCTATCTATCTATCTATCTATCTATCTATCTATCTATCTATCTATCTAGTAAACATAAGATAACACACATACTAGAACATTGCCACTCTTATGTAGAAATACAAGGTACTTCATTGAGTAATACTACCTCATGGCTCTACTCATGAAACTAACGGAAACCAACTTAAACCTAAACAAGCTTTGATATTAACATCTAAAACATTAAAATAGTTAAAAGGTGGAGAAACATTCTCTGTCAGTAAACAGTTAAGTTCATATAGGCTGTACTCTCGAAATATATCAACACGTATCGATTGGAGATATGCTGTTAGGTTTTGATCCGTGTAAGGTTAGGAATTGGTATGCACTAAACATCCATCTTTTAGATTTGAGACTAAAGGATCACTTTCCTCTGGAGAAGGTAGCCGGTAAAAAGATGGTAAGAAAACAGTACATTTTGTTTTGTGTCGTGTTCTTTCTTGCATACCACATCACATACTTTTTATTATTAAAATCAAATCAGTTAGTTTTAACCTATTTATTAAAGCTCGATTGCATCGAAAGCCTATTAATCGTATGAAACGCTCTCGAGTCCGTTTCCCGGGTAGAACCAATACTTGTTGTGGGAGAGTGCAAAAGTCTCTGATATTTCTAATTAAGAAAGATTACATACAATTGTCTATTGTATATATATAATTGAATATTTGTATTGTTGTATTGTATGTAAATGAGACAATAATAAAGAATAAATATTCGAGTCCGTCTCCCGGGTAGAACCAATACTTTTTGTGGGAGAGTGCGGATCGAACTCGTGATCTCCCGATCGCTAGGCGGACACCATACCCAGTACGCCACGGCGATCATTTTAATTAAGAATGCTTTTTGAGAAAAGGTATAATTAAGGGCGTCTGTATTACCAAAAGGTTGCATTTATTTTCGCTTAAAGTTGTCGCGTTGACATTGAAGTATATAAGGAAAATATTAAGTATATTGCGACATTTCGGATTTATCAAGAAATTATTGCGTCGTGACAATCTCTAAACTTGGGAATGTGAATCTCGTCTATTAAGACATGCATAATAACTCAAATTGATATGTCACTTCCATAATTTGCCAAACATGTGACATTATATTCCGCCATTGTACAGAACAATCAAGAGCGGCCACACATATCGAATGGGATGCAATGCATGCATTCCCCTACAGCGCTTGCACACAATGAACGTCAACGGATGTTTCAGACCAGTGTGGTACATTAATCTATATGCCCAGCGGACAATAACCTTCCAATTAAATACGGAGGAAATTTGACCCATTTTATGATCTAAAAGTTAGGTATGTGAGATTTATTGGTAATTCCGGCCATAAATTTAGTTTTTTACGCAACTATACCTATAAGGTAAATCAGCCAGAAACCAAATAGCGCTGCCAGATGTAAATAACAAGGACTATTAAGTTATCATTGATTATGAAAAATAACATAATAAGGGTGTTGCCTATACTTAAATATACGAAAACTGGTTGCAAAATACAAATAAAACTTGATGATCAGTGAGAGCAATACATAATTTAAACCTTTTGAAATGTATATATATTTTACAAATTAAT
Source organism: Dreissena rostriformis (assembly GCA_007657795.1). NCBI lineage: Eukaryota > Metazoa > Mollusca > Bivalvia > Myida > Dreissenidae > Dreissena > Dreissena rostriformis. The sequence goes on along the minus strand of VMBQ01007048.1, from coordinate 7,065 downwards.
TTTCTGTCCCGAGGAGTCCTTTTGTTTTTTTTTACCCACCTTTTAAGGTTTTATTTTTATTTGGCCGAAAGGGCTCACCAATCAAATGTCATTTAATGGCATTACCTGCAAGAGTTGTTAATGAAATGCATACAAATACAACTTACAAATATACATATTTGTGCAAAATATTTATAAATCATCTTTAAGGCAGGATATTCGGTGTGCATCTAAACTTCAATGCCACTTATCTCAATACATTAACAATGCTGTTGAGACTGAAGGCATTTAACCAACGTTATCAAAAATCTCAAAGTTCCGGATGACAAAACAATTTTTTAAATTGCTTCACACCTGAAGACCCGAGTTCAATGCCAGTTCCCGGAAGCATGTGGGTTTGGTTGGTGGTCACCATACCGGACAGGTGATGTTTTCACCGGGAACTCCGGCTTCCCCCCCACAACACAAGACCACACCCAACTTGCAAATATTTCAATAACATCTAGGGTCTTTGTTTAACGTTGCTTTGGCATCGCAAAGTGCATGTTCAGAACTCAACAGCCACAGGATAGCTACCGTCACCTGGCCATACTAGAACATGCGAACATGGCACCACCACATGCACAAGAGGTTACATCTTATGCCATCTCCACCTGTGGAGATGCCTACCAAGCGGCTGAACGCATCTCCCAGCAATGCAGGGACCACCAACCACTGTGGAAATAAGTAAGGCCCGATCATGTGAGCCTGGAAGCTGTACGAAAAGGGGGGGGGCTCTACGGAAGAACTCGTTTCATAATTGCTTACCGACTCTAAATATAGCGGCGATCGAGAAGTGAAGGAGAACACCTTAACATATTAAACAATATGTACAAAAACATATTTTTCTATTGTATGCATATTTGTTATAGTAAGTTTATTATTGTTTTACTTATGATGCCGTAATATCTGCGAAACGTCCGGCGTTTGCTTTCGTTGCCTTTGAATTTCCGGATGTTATTTTGGAACATTGACTCACCACTTCGTGTTACTATGCTATTTCTCACGTTCCAACTGAGTGCGAATTTGTGTTGAAATGTCCGAAATCTGTAAAACAACTCCACGTACCATTACATCGGTATTTCCTTATCCGCTCTCTTTTAGATTCTTTTTTCAATTTCGTCAGTATTTTCACAACATTTGTTTGTCATCCTTTCACGTAAAGCATGTCTAGCTTCGATATATAATAGGTGACGTAATGCTTTCATCATGCGGAAGGTTTGAAACGCTGCGATTTTTGTGAACATCATAAAGCACGTCATCACAATATCTACAAAATTCGTAAAACATGTTTATTACAATGATTCAAAATGTTGATTACTATATACACACTATATTTAATAATAACGTATGAATAGTAATAAACTTCCACGATTAATATTTCATAAGGCGTTGACCTTTGCAAATAAAAAATACACTTACACATTCGACTTTCATTTATTTAATCATGAAGTCTTATATATTTGATCATCTGTTAGTATAATTTGTACATATTAAGCTCAACTAAGCACAACGTGCTCTTGGAGAGCTATTGTTGTTGCTGGCATCCGCCGTCGGTCGTGTGCCATAAACAATTTGCTCCAAACAACGCCTCCTAAACAGCTTGGTCGATTTTGACGCAAAATCACAGGAATGATCACTCGTTGACATTCTGTTGTCCGGGCCCGCTACATGCGTAATTTGATTTTTAAAGTGAAAACTTAAAAAAAAATCTTTTTCTTTGAAGCAGCAAGGCTCAGACGTTTAATATTTGGTGTGTTTTATCGTCTTGTAGTCCTCTACACATAATGCACATAGCGTAAAAAAATAGCCACGCCTCAGGGTTCACATGATTTTTATAGACTTATAGTATTAATACATTACAAAATCTCATCTGAAACTGCACACATCAGCGGTTTGATATTTGTTGTGTAATATTTGTGTAGCGTTCCTCTACACAAATTGTTGAAATCATACCTATGTGGTGAAAACTGCCCACGCCCTTGTGGTCACGTGATTTATAGAGACTTATATAGTAAATATTTTTACAAATGTTCTATACATCTTCTATAGATGTCTACGAAATTGCTGGAAATATTAAACAGAACATTCTGAAATGATTTATGTCCAACATTAGAGAGGACTTGTTTTCAAGAAATAGATTGAACTTGTTTTGAAGTATCATTGGCGACGTGTTTTCAAATATCAGATGGGACGTTTTTTCCAAACATCAGTGCAATTTGTTTCTAAATATCAGATTGGAACTCTTTCCAAATATGAGAGGAACTCGTTTCTTAATATCAGAGGAGACTCGTTTGCAAATTTAGAACGAATGTCAACATTACACGCTGATATAAAAGAATTACAACTCACATATGGGTACACAGGCCACTTCATAAATTCCAAACGTCCTCGCTGGCAACAGACAATACCATTCTGGAAATAATTCGACCCCATATCGGTTATGGAGAATATATCCGAATAAATATTCCCTTTGTTGAGGTTCTACATTCGATAATAACAAGTGCATATATCTTCTAGAGGAGCCCAATCGGCTGTCATAAAACCAAACATTCAATGAGAACAAAATAAAAGCTGAAGATAAACATTGATAAGGCAAGTTATGTCGTAAATATGGTGCCGTTTTGTCAAGAGCGGTAAATCATTTAGTAAAATTCCTGTTCATATTAAATCTGCAAAATGCCATATTATACAAATAGAAATGTGCAAGGGAACAATACTCCCATATTATCCGTATAATAGCCCCGTATAGGATATTTATTTAATTGTGTTCATGCTATTTTGCATTTTTATTATTTTAAAATAATATTTACATAGACGCGCTTCATATTTCATGAAGAATTTAATGCCATACTATTGCACGATCCAACTGTATAATACACCGAGGAACGGAACTTGTTTTGATGTATAATAAACGTCACGAAGTAATACAATTATGTATGAAAATGCATCATAATCTCTTAGTCATATTTGACAATATGCCTTTCGAAATGAAGATTTATGCACTTTCTTTGACAAAGAAGACCTGATTTACAATGAAAATATGTAAATTCATTGCTAATTAACTATGTTATGTTTATACAGAACAAATAGACCGACGTACGCATTGAACTGCTGGTCACACAATTTTGTTTTAGAATGATGGATATCTTATATAGTTTTACCACATTCATTAGCATTGCGTTTTAAACGCATGTTATAATTACATAAATTGTATATATTTTATCTTTAAAATATAACAAGTTAATAGTACAACGATAAAAGGCTTTCAAAATAAGTAAAAGGGAATATTAACGTGGGANTCAAACTTGCGATATAAAAAGCTATAACATAAGTTTGAAAACTGAGTTGCTTCTAAGTTTGAAAACTGAGTTGTTTCTAAGATTATGCAATAGCGAACAAATTTAGTGCCTTCAGCGCTTTGATTAGTTTCTATTGTTCCTTTTATCTTGTCCTCCTCAGCAATTTAGAACTGCTTGATTTATTCTGGAATTCAAAGATGAAAGAAAAATTTTCTCCAGTATATCACTTACTGTTGGATTATACTATTATTAATAGACTCAGCTTTATGTGATGATTTTTTATTCTGAAAATGAAATCATTGTTGTCAAAAATGTGCCTATTTGTTTTAAGTTGTATTATGACATTTTATATTATGAAAATATTATTTAGATCTCATATACATGTACATGTGTATTCATATTAAAATGACATTTTAAGACAGAATATTGTTTTGTTTGGAAGGATTTATAGACATCTTGACTGAGAATTTTTGTTTTATTTCAAACAGTCTGTTCCTATTAAAAGATAAGGGGAGTGGTGTGTTTCACTGTAAAGTGAAATTAAAAGAAAGGTTAAAATATTGGGAAAATATTGAAAAAGACAATTTATTACTGATTACTAAATGTTGACTCATTTACAATATTCCCTTTGTAGAAATGTCATGTGTCATAGAGCATTTGTATGTGATATTTGTGATATTTTTTTTTTTTTAAACATGTTTTGCACTCCCAAACGGTTTGTAGAAACAGGTGATAACAATTTTGCTTAGAAATTGCACCCCCTTGGTTACGCATTCCTTTGACCTTTCATTTGAATTTTTCATCTGATAACAGGCAGTAAACAATCAAAGTAGCATAAAGAGTAATTAAACGTAACTAAACAGTAATGACAAAATACAAATTTGAGACCATTCATTTGAAATGTGAAGCCGTTTATTCCCCGATCAGGATAACTTGTAATTCTCTTTCATCTTAAAAAAGTTATTACTGCTATAAACAGCAAAGAGCTTCTATTTTGTTCAAATATAACGGACACCATATTGTTGTTTCATACGTCTATAATGATAGTCTTTGCAGTTTGATGGCTTCAGGATACATCTTTGCAGTTTGATGGCTTCAGGATACACATGCATCCTGCATTGGAGTCTGATCGGCCACAAACATTGCAGATCAAAGTTCAAAGAACAAAGCATTTAGATCATNTGAAACTGCACACATCAGCGGTTTGATATTTGGTGTGTAATATTTGTGAAGAGGTCCTCTACACAATTTGTTCTAATCATACCTATGTGGTGAAAACTGCCCACGCCCTAGTGGTCACGTGATTTATTGAGACTTATATAGTAAATACTTTTACAAATGTTCTATAAATCTTCTATAAATGTCAACGAAATTGCTGGAAATATTAAACAGAACATTCTGAACTGATTTATTTCCAACATAAAAGAGGACTTCTTTTTTAAAAATAGATGGAACTTGTTTTGAAGTATCAGAGGCGACGTGTTTTCAAATATCAGAGGGGACGTTTTTTCAAACATCAATTCGATTTGTTTCTAAATATCAGATTGGACCTCTTTCAAAACAAAGACTTATCAATATACATATATATATAATAATGTATATTGATAAGTCTTTGTTCAAAATATGAGAGGAACTTGTTTCTTAATATCAGAGGAGACTCGTTTGCAAATTTAGAACGAATGTCAACATTACACGCTGATATAAAAGAATTACAACTCACATATGGGTACACAGGCCACTTCAAACAGTCCCCAACCGCTCNAAAATGCTTGTGCGTAAATTGTCATCCCAGATTAGCCTGTGCAGTCCGCCAGGCTAATCAGGGACGACAATTTCCGCTTTTATGGAATTTTTCGTTTAAGTGATGTCTCTTCTTAGCGAAAATCGAGTTTAGGCGGAAAGTGTCGTCCCTGATTAGCCTGTGCGGACTGCATAGGCTAATCTGGGATGACAATTTACGCACAAGCATTATGCGCAGTTTTCTCAGAACGCGACACATATCAGAGGGGACTTGTTTAAAAAAAAAGAACGAATATCAAGAGGACAAGCTGATGTAAAGAATTACAACTCATATTGTTACACGGGTCACTTAAAACATTCCCCACCCGCTCCATAGCAGCATACAATGCTATTCTGCAGCTAAATAGGCCCCCATATCGGTTATCGAGAATATATCTGAATAAATATACCCTTTGTTTTGGTACAACATTCGAAAATAATAAGTGTATATATCTTCTAAAGGAGCCAACTGGGCTGTAATAAAACCAAACATTCAATAAGAACACTATACCAGCGGAAGATAAAAATTGATAAGGCAAGTAATGTCGTAATTTTGGTGCCGTATTGTCAAAAGCGGTAAATCTTTACATAACTCTTTAAATCTTTACATAACAAAGCTTGTAAGAGAACAAGTAATGTTCAGACAGTAACCTTTAGTTTCAGTTCATTTTAAAGCAATTTAATATTGAATCAATTTATATTTTGTTACAATTTTTTATTTCAAATAAAAAATTATCATTTAAAATCTAACTATTAGCAGAGATTTCAAAATCTGACCTGTATAACAGCCCTATATTTATTGCCATTGTCAGCATTCCAATTTCCAGCAAATGTTACCTCTTCCCATTTTCTCATTCTTCAGTGTTGTTTTAATGGGCCATTTAACTTTGCAGAAGCATAGTTAAATAGCACAAGGTAATTAATCAAGGCATCATGAATTAACAATTTCAAAAAGTTTAATGGCTTCGGCCTCTCCATTTTAACGTTCAACTTTGTACAACCTGTTAATGAGGGACTCCTATGTCCACCCATTCTCTACATCAAATTGATTTAAACTGGTCAATTTCTGGCTCAAATAAAATCATTTTAATTTCAATTAACACATCTCTATTACTTTCAAACTCTACTTCATCAAATCCATAGAAAGGCAGGTCAGAATTCATGTCAGAATAATCAGAAAACATTCATCATACTCCGCCATTTTTCTTGCACATTTTCAAAGAATGAAAGTGCTTTATGCCCCAATTCCTGTTGACCATAGGTAAATTTCTATTTATAATTAACCAATGAAATTTTACATATCTATAAACCAGGGTCTAATGAATTCAGTTATGTAAAGATTTGACCTCTCCCAGAAATAAACAAAGGAAATAGAAAGTAGTTGTAAGGTCAATATCAACAAGAACAGAATTGTTATACGAACACAATTTGTTTTAGTTTCTAAGAACGTTTTTTCACGTAAAACGGTCTTAGAAAAAATCACTAACAACGGTGTTATCAAAATTCTTGGAAGAAAATGTTAGACTGTAAAAGTTTCTAAATGAAAAATTGTAAGAATTACCAAAAACTATATTAAATATCTATTTCGTCTGCCCAAAATCAGGTAAGGCTTCATAAAAGACAACCATTTCGAACTGTGATTTCGAAATGTGGTTAACAAAAGCCTATTTGCACTGCGTTGCAAATAGGCTGAAACCAAACACCCCAAACAAGAAACAAAGGAACCAATTTCATTCTTGTCAGAATCTGTAGTAGAACTTTCACACCTGCCGTGAAGTTCTGACCAAAGTTGCCCAAGCATTCAGTTCAAAGACCTCTTTGTGGCAACCCCACTTAAGTATTTGAAGTCCGGCCAAGGGACAGTGGCAACCCCACTTAAGTATTTGAAGTCAGGCCAAGGGACAAATTTGTTGGTGTTAGCATATTGTTATCTTGAACATCTTCTTATAGTCTATCAGCCAGATGG
>VMBQ01007047.1:30217-45822 GCA_007657795.1 Dreissena rostriformis | reverse complement strand
TCTGAAATTCCGTCACACTTTGGGTTTAGGTTTTGCATTTAGGTTTCGATTTTTTTTATTTTATTTTTTTTTAAAGCGGCGCAGTAGGGGGCATTGTGTTTCTGACAAACACATCTCTTGTTTGACTATATGAGCCTTGTTCTGGGAAAACCTGGCTTAATGCATGTGTGAAAAGTGTCGTCCCAGATAAGCCTGTGCAGTCTGCACAGGCTAATCAGGGACGACACTTTACGCTTTTAAAGAATTTCTCGTTTGAAGGAACTCTGTTCCTAACGACAATCCAGTTTAGGCGGAAAGTGTCGTCCCTGATTAGCCTGTGCAGACTGCACAGGCTAATCTGGGACAACACTTTATGCACATGCATTAAGACAAGTTTTCTCGGAGCGAGGTTCATATGCCCTGGGTATGCTGTGTTTCAGGTGCGTTCTACCCATGGACCCCCCGGGACCAGCGTACTGCCCGTGCCATCATGCAGTACAACCTGGCTGCAGCCCACGCCGTGAGGGGAGAGTATGACAAGGCCTGGAACCATCTCAATGAGGTCAGGGGACATAATCTCCACGTGTAGTTGAAAAGCCTTAACTTGTGGTCTATTTAAGTGAACAAATTCAGATATCAGTAAAACTTTGAAATACATATATGTTGGTTTTACGGGTATACAATTCTCAGTGGGTCACAAGCAACTAAGGAGGATCTTATGCTATATTTTATATTTGAATATCAGTCGTCAAGATTTGCGTTTACATTCTTAAATTACTAGCCTGACGCGCTTGTCTCTTTACTAAGCTTATTTTTTCTAGCCCAAAACTATTTTGTATTGCCTATATATAAATGAAACCAAAAGCGGACTTGGGGTGACTGATTGAAATACGTGTAGAAGTAAAGAATATTTTCATCAATTTAAGAATCCATCATTCAAAATATGTGTCGTGTTCTGAGAAAACTGAGCATAATGCATGTGCCTAAAGTGTAGTCCCAGATAAGCCTGTGCAGTCCGCACAGGCTAATCAGGGACGACACTTTCCGCTTTTATGACATTTTTCGTTTAAATGAAGTCTCTTCTTAGCAGAAATCCAATTGAGGCGGAAAGTGTTGTCCCTGACTGCACAGGCTAATCTGGGCGACACTTTACGCACTTTCATGATGCCCAGTTTTCTCAGAACACGACTTGTATTGCTAGGGACGTGCTTTACATTTTGAAATGTTCTTTACTAATCATCAGAGTTTCATAACAGGCCATTTTTTGTATACTTTTGTAGAGTTCAAAGTCTATAGGAACCCCACTGCCTGCGCAGATGTATTTCCTGAAACTGTACCTGGACCTAATTGAAGGTGAGTTTACTGTTAACTTTCGCAAATATATCCTTTAGGTAAAGTTTTCCTTAGTCTTAACATTAAAAAATATCCTTAACTGCATCATACATATTCCCTTATCACAATTTTTGTCTTTATAATGCTTTTAAAATATTTTATTTTATACATTTGATTGAGCACCATAACTTGTAGGTTGTACCTTAAAAAACATTGTGTGCATTAGGGTATGTCGAGTCTGCTTGTTGTCAAGCCCAGAAGGCAGGGTGGTGGGGTAGTCAAGTGGTAACACTCTGGTCTACCATTCCAGAGGTCATGGGTTCAATCCCTGGCCGGGGCACTGGAAATTACAGAAATGCTTAAGTGTTTCCCATCCAACTAGAGATGTACTGGTATGAAACTCAGGTAGTTCTTGCATGTATCGGTGCTATGCACTGAGCACGTAAAAGAACCAAGGGATCTATTCACAAAGAGCTAGGGTATCGCACCAGGATTCCTTGTATCTCAATACTGTCTCTTCTGCTTGCGTCTCTCCAGCAAAAAAACATAGGACCCCATTGGAAATAAGTGCTTGCACTTTCATGGGTTATATTTGACTGCAAGGTCAAAAGACATACATACGTACAGAAAGCCTGATATAGCTGATTGAGTGTGATATTAATTGTGCTAATGTGTCTGTGTGCATGCATGCGTGAATTGGTACTCTCTAACTATTACTTGGTTATTCATCAATTTTAGAATAACTTACCCATCAAAGTTCTCCGTGAGAAGATGGTGTGTGTCGCATATGTGTCCTGTTCTGAGAAAACTGGGCATAATGCTTGTGCGTAAATTGTCATCCCAGATTAGCCTGTGCAGTCCGCCCAGGCTATTCAGGGACGACAATTTCCGCTTTTATGGAATTTTTAGTTTAAATGATGTCTCTTCTTAGCGAAAATCCAGTTAATGCGGAAAGTGTCGTCCCGGATTAGCCTGTGCGGACTGCACAGGCTAATCTGGGACGATACTTTACGCAAATGCATTATGCCCAGTTTTCTCAGAACATGACTCATATAACACCGGTCTCCTTGGCTCAATATCAAATTTTGGGAATAATGCAGCTTGTCTCAACATGTAACTTCTTTATTTAACATGTTATTTAAAAATAATTTGCCACTTCTGTTCACCATCATGACAAAGCATATTGCATATTACCCATATTTCTGATTAAAATGACATGGTCACACTTAAGGTCAAAAGTAAGGCATATTAAATCTGGCTTGGACTGTGACTTCATTCATTATGTTATTGTCCCCTACCGGTTTTACCGGAGGGGACTTATGGTTTGCATATTTTTTTCATGAAACTTGAAACATGAACAGATGGCAATATGGAGATTATGCACGTCATTTCATTTTGTTCTTACATCAAGAATTCCGGTTGCTATGGCAACAAATAGACTAGAAATATTGCTGAAAATGGTGGATCCTGAGATAACTTTAAAAGTTCTTAATATTTTTTCATGAAACTTGAAACATGGACAGATGGCATAATGGAGATTATGCACGTCATTTCATTTTGTTCCAACGTCAAGAATTCCGGTTGCTATGGCAACAAATGGACTAGAAATATTGCTGAAAATGGTGGATCCTGCGATAACTTTAAAAGTTCTTCATATTTTTTCATGAAACTTGAAACAAGACATATGGCAATATGGAGATTATGCACGTCATTTCATTTTTTTCCTACGTCAAGAATTCTGGTTGCTATGGCGACAAATAGACTAGAAATATTGCTGAAAATGGTGGAGTTTCACTGGTAGGGGACCATATTGCTTAGCAATTGTCTTGTTTTATTATGATTTGCCAAAAATGTTAACAATTTGATCATGACTTGATGTGTTTCAGGCATGTGTCCATAGCTCAAGGTCAAACTTGAAGGTCAATGCACACAATATGAGTCGTGTTCTGAGAAAACTGGGCATAATGCATGTGCGTAAAGTGTCGTCCCATATTAGCCTGTGCAGTCCGCACAGGCTAATCAGGGACGACACTTTCTGCTTTTATGACATTTTTCGTTTAAATGAAGTCTCTTCTTAGCAAAAATCCAATTAAAGTGGAAAGTATCGTTCCTGATTAGCCTGTGCTAATCTGGGACGACACTTTACGCACATTCATTTTGCCCAGTTTTCTGAGAACGTGACACATATGGGCATGATACAGCATTTGCAGACTATAATTTAATAATTTATACAGACATGTAGAAATAGCATTACTAATCCTGTTCTGGGGATATGTAGTGCGTACTGCTTGTGACCTAAGCTTAAAGGTCAAGGTCACACTCATTTCAAAAGAATTGCACAATGAAAGGCATGCTTAATAACGGACTTGATGTTGTTCATTTGAAAAATAATCTTCAGCCATCTTTATCATTGGAAGACTTATTAAATGCCCCCCTGCTCACTACTAATATGTGTCGTGTTCTGAGAAAACTGGGCATAATGCATGTGCATAAAGTGTCGTCCCAGATTAGCCTGTGCAGTCTGCTAATCAGGGAAACACTTTCCACTTTTATGACATTTTTCGTGTAAATGAAGTCTCTTCTTAGAAAAAATCCAATTTAGGCAGAAAGTGTCGTCCCTGATTAGCCTGTGGGGACTGCACAGGCTAATCTGGGGCGACACTTTACGCACATGCATTATGCCCAGTTTTCTCAGAACAAGACTCATATGATCACTAGCAAATGAAGGCAATATGTGCAAGGGATATAGAGAAAGATGTTCATGGCGACTGTATATTGAAGGCAATATGTGCAAGGGATATAGAGAAAGATGTTCATGGCGTCTGTATATTGTTTTCATATCATAACAGTGATAACACCTATAGTTGATATTGTTAATTCAAATTACATTGTGGTGCTTTCCCTCGTTTAATGAAGTGTTTCTTCCAATAATCCTGTCTCTGTGGCAGTTAAAAGGTGTAAAGCCTTCCTTTGTAGGAGTGTTGAACATACTTTTAACGATACACCATATAGTGCTACACCTTTCTATGAATCCCAAATCACCAAAACACGGTTGACAGTGGAAAGTTCCCTCACAAGATATATCCGCTAAATTGGCTGACCACATTTTCAGGGAGGCGAAAGATGGCCCAGTTCGTGATCAAGGACCACTTTGGTCATGTGACACCCAACAGGATGGAGATGAAGACCCCTAAACCGGGCAGCAACAGCGCGTCCTGGAACAATGAGTAGTTGTACTGCGTAGCGAGGGCAGATAAGAGACATCTGTGTGATAGTGCTATTCGTGTTGAGCGTATGATGCATGTTGTAATAAACTTGGAACATTTACTTTAGTTTCTGTTTGAGTTTATTGAGTATTATTGGCTCATGTATATTTGTGCAGGTCATTTGTAAAGACTTCTTATACCATAATTGACCTTTAAGAGGAAGCTAGTTTTTGTGTGTACACATTTAGAAATATAGACATAAGTATAAATTTGGTAAATGCTGCAAAGCAAATTCACTTGCCTGAAAAAAGACTGTCACAGAATAAACCACATTTATTGCATGGGAAAACAAGTTCATTTATCATGTTGTAGTACACCCTTAACAGAAGTTTTCCATAACATACATGCTTACAATACGATGCAATGGGCCAAGATAGTCAGGGATGCTCACCAGAGTTAAATGTGTAACAATCTTAAGGTCTGATTCGTCTTAATAACTGGTTGGGGTAATCAGTCTCGGTCAGTAGCCTCACACAATTACCCTGAATAGTGCTTGATTTAAAATGAATATCTGTAGTAGAAATGTGTACAGGTACTTATTGCATGCAAACTTTAATCTGGATTTCCTCTTCACCATTTTCAACAGTCTTATAGTCATATCACAAGGTCTATTGACCAACTCACATTTTTTTTGGGATAGCTGGTTTACCAGGTCTCAGTGCACAAATTTGTGTCATGTTCTGAGAACAGGGCAAAATGCTTGTGCATAAATTGTCATCCCAGATTAGCCTGTGCAGTCTGCACAGGCTAATCCGGGATGACACTTTCCGCCTAAACTGGGTTTTCGCTAAGAAGAGAAATCCTTTAAACGAAAAATTCCATAAAAGCGGAAATTGTCGTCCCTGATAAGCCTGTGTGGACTGCACAGGCTATTCTGGGATGACAATTACGCACAAGCATTATGCCCAGTTTTCTCAGAACACGACACATTTATGCCAGTCATGGACTCTACCACCTGAGCTAGCTGGTCTAGTTTTATTATGAAAAATCTGTAGTAGACGAGATATTGAATTGTTTCACACAAATGGTAACCTTGATTTTCAAAGTTCAAATAGTGACATAATTCAGCTTGAATGCAGGTAAGAGTTATGGGCCTTGGCCAGTGACCTCGCACAATGACCCCGAAGATCTGTGAACATTCAAATGAATACCTTAGTCTCAACTGAAGTAATTTTGGAGTTGCTGACACAAACTTTAAGCAATGCATAACGGCAACACTGGGATAACCGACAACCCAGCGCGAAGTATTGCTTGAACTATTTAAGCTAAATTAGCTCAAATAGTTCAAGCAATACTTCACCCTGGGTTATTTGCCGCTAATAAAGCGGCTCAAATCTATTAATAAATTTAACTGGATATTTGTAAGGGAACATTTTGCAGTTTCTTCTTGTCTACTTGTAGTTCAACTATAAATAAGTAACCAGTCAAGACATGTTTGCAAACATTTAGGAATACCGGTATGAACATTTCAATAATACAAGTAACAACACAACAAGAATGTAGTAAAGTGTTTAATGCGGCAAAATTGCACAAAGTGTACACAATACAGGACATGTCTGGCCAAGCATATCTTAAGATTTCCAATACTGGTAAACGGTAATTTTTGTTGTTACATATTAAGTCCATTACAATATACTTTTTCTCTATGATATTAATTATTAGGGTTACACAGGTAGTAACAAAGACATGTAAACAGTAGTTTCACAAAATAAATGTTTGTTTTTTTCTCACAAGATTAAATGTTTGTGAAGATAATTCACTTATTTATACCTTGATAATAAAACATCGTATTTTAATCGCAAGTCTTTAAAGCATTATACCTTCATTCTCGCCTCAGGAAAATGGTATCTAGCTACGAAAAACACAGAAATGTACATCTTAAAGCAAATCAGTAATGTCTAAACCATTGACCATAGAACACGCATGCCAAGTGCAATAATCATCAGTATAGGGTATAACCAGAATAGATTTCTAACTTCAACACACATTTTCAGAAATGAGGTAAAATAATAAGTTTATAAGGAAGAATCTTAAGCAACAGAAATAATTGACAGAAAAAAAAGAGCTTTACCAAGACAGCGTGTTTGACAATTCTTTCACTTAGATAGTATTATGTACATTTGTAAATATAAACTTGCAATTTCTAAAGTAAATCAAGAAGTGTGAGCATGCCAACAAACTAATTTTTTAAATATATAAGTTAATTGAAGTCAAAATTTTAGAAATAATAACCAACTGGCCCCAAATGTAATCCCACCTTAGGTTGGCATGTAAGCTACCAATATACAAAACAACAGGCCAACACCTCAGTTCGATATAAAACTGTTGAGCAGAGCTCTTACTATTTTTTAGTTTAGATTGACCTTGACCCCACAGGCCCCTAATTCCATCCCTTGCTAGATCAGTCAGTAACCTAACTACACATTGATCTTCATCCTTACTGAAGCTTTTGTGCATTAACTTTTATCTATTTTTTGCAACAGTGACCTTGACCTAACTGACCTGATAGGCAACTCCAAACTAGGTCTACATATCAGATAGAGATGTGGGCTGTTGCATGCTTAAGTTGACCTGAATTTTCTAAGTAAAAAAGTACAATATGGGTTAGAATTCTTCTAAATTACTGGTTAAATTTATGGGCCTTGGTCGGTGACCTCACTTGTGATCTTGAAGGAATGTGTGAAGTTGACATTGAATGTGTCACTTTTTTATGTCTCTGCAACATATATTTGATATATCCCCGATAAAGTCTACAGTGGACAAAAGGGCCATAATTAAGCCAAAACCGGTAACAGCAAAATTCCTTCCTTTATGATCACGTACACATCATGTTAATTAAACTGCAACAGTTTGAACGAGTTCCACCAAATAGTTTAAGAGCAGTTGAAAACACTTAATTTTCGGACGATAAATTCTACAATAAAAAAACTGACAAAGTGCCATAATTCTGCCAATTCATTTCTCATGTACACATTAAGGTCATTCATCTGTGAAAGATTGAGGGAGAACCACCATAGTTAATGAGGAGTTGAAAACACTGAATTTTAGGACTATATATTTATGGTTGAAAAACAGGCAAAGGGCCATAATTCTGCCTAAACTGGTAAAAGTCAAAGTTCCTTTCTTCCTGATCATCTACAAATTAAGGTCAATCGAATGTACAAGTTTGAGCAAGATCAACCTAGAAGTTAACGCTTTGCATGCTGGGAAATTTGTCGTCTGCTAAACTGTTGTCTGCTAAATTCTAAAATTAGCATTTTCTTTGATTTTTTTTCAAAGAATACTATCAGAATAGCAAACAGTTTGGATCCTGATGAGACGCCACGTTCTGTGGCGTCTCATCTGGATCCAAACTGTTTGCAAAGGCCTTCAAAATCCGGTTCCAGCGCTCAAAGGGTTAAAGAGGAGTTGAAAAAACACACTTAAGGACATAGGCATGTTCAGATGTACTCACAGACAAGCGCAATCCTGAATGCCTCCTCCTTCATAGGGGCAATAAAAGGGGCATAATTCTGCTAACCTGAAGGTCAGGGTTATGGAACATGGTCAGTGTACTCATGAGTTTAGTTTCAATTGAATACCTTTAAAAAAAAGCAACAGTGATAAGGAAGTGTTGCACGTTTACCTTATAAGTTAACCAGAGCATTACCCAGACGCCAACATTTGGGCGGGTAGCATAGCTCAGACTATTCAATGAATAGTTAAGCTAAAAAACATAAACATAACAACATCAACCTAAATTGGAACATTTTATTATTAATGTTGTTTAAATATTTCAAGTCAAACTGAAGAAAGTACTGGCAAAAATGAAACAGAACATTACTACTTTTTACAGTGAACATTTTTTGTTTCTTTTAATAAGCTTGTTAAATAAGACCCATTCAGTGATATTTTTACAAATTTTCTCATCTGAGTCCTGGGACTCGATAGCTTGCAAATCTATGAGTCGAATTGAAAGAACGAGTCCAAATATTAAACTATATATTTTTATTTTTTTTTAGAAATTTCAATGCATTTTTGAGACTCACATAATTTTAAACTTTGTATCCCCAGAGGTTTTTGTGAGTCCAGGACGCAGGACTCGCAGGTAAAAAAATCACTGCCCATTACAGATGAAAAAAAGAACACAACACATTCATTAACAGAGATGCTCAGTTAGAGCTCAAAATACAAGTGTGCAGTAAAACACATAGTTAACAAACAATTGCATACTAAAACGGAAACAGCAAATACAAGCTACTACATTAAGATAAGACAAAATGCAACATATGTATGTTAACATTGTACCGGGATTAGTGATTGAAAAAATATGGTTGTTTTATGGCTTATAGCAAACGTAACAATAAACGATACAAAAAACCATGTATAACAAACCTGAATGTCAATATGAATTTATACAGTAAATACTGGCTTGGCCGAAAGTTTCTAAAACAAATTTGACACTTTAGGTTTAAAATGCCTCATCGTGTGTGTTGGACACATAACAACATTTCAATGAACATCATGAGATTTTGTGGATGTGTTTCGCATTTTCAACAATGTAAAATTGTTGAATGATTACATGAAATGCTGTAGACGAAAGAGAACTTTTTAACACTGTTCATGTGTACTGTTACCAAAATTCAAAATTTGATACTAATTATAACCATATATATGTATGTCAAAGATATATCATTTTAATAGTTTTCTTTAATTTTTCAAGTCTTTTCTTCCAATAACAATCTATTTTTCTTTTCTTTTCAAACATAAAGGGGTTCATAACAAGTAAACTGAATCAATTAATTTTTTTAAACATTGAAAAAGTACAATGAAAATATAGAAACCTTAAAACAGAAAAGCTATAATTTATTGAGGTCACTCTTCTGCGAAACTCACAAAACAAAACCATGACTACAAACAAGCTGTTCAGTCAAATCCAAAGAACATAGAATATGATCAAATTCTGGAGTACAAAATCAAGAAAATGCAAGCTAAATGTATAATACATCAGTAACATGTACATGTACCGTAGTACAAAATAAGCAAAGCACCTTGGAAAAACTTCAAACGACTCTCACGCAAAATCTAAGTATATATCTACATATATATATATATATATGTATATTCATATCATGTATTGAATAGTTTGCTAAAAGCATAGTAAAATTCACAAGTAAAAACTTGCAGGTAAAAAATACAAACAGGTAGATTGTTGAAACAATAGTGCTAAATTTCTCAGTTTATGCAACAGAAAATCCTCTGATCATAGTTAAATTAAGCAAAGAATGCTCAAAAACTTTAACCAGACACTGATAGCATAAATTTCACTTTGGAACAGTTCACTGTCTTTTAACCCTTTGCATGCTGGGAAATTTGTGGTTTGCTAAAATGTCGTCTGCTGAATTTCTAAAAATAGCATTTTCTTAATTTTTTTTTCCAAAGAATACTATCAGAATAGCAAACAGTTTGGATCCTGATGAGACGCCACGTTCTGTGGCGTCTCATCTGGATCCAAACTGTTTGCAAAGGCCTTCAAAATCCGGTTCCAGCGCTCAAAGGGTTAAGTATAACCTGTTTTTTCTTGCCTGAGATAAAATCACATGTACCCATACGCAAGATGTAGTCTCCATTATCAATTTAAGTCGAGAACAGAAACAAATACATGCATTGTAAGACAAGTTCAATGTCATAAAGGTGCAGTGTCAGGACTATGTTACTGAGCAATAGAGGTCTTTCCATTAAATAACAGAAACTAATTGTTTAATTTCTTAGTGGGCAAATTCACACAAAGGAAACAATACCGTTTTGGAATAACTCTAAAATTCTTAGTTCATATATTTGACAGATAAATGTTATATAATAGCATACAAGGTTTTCTTTTAAAACTTTTCTTAGTTCATATATTTGACATATAAATGTTATATGATAGCATACAAGGTTCTCTTTGAAATACACATCAAAAAGAGGCATTATGGTACCATGATCTTTATTAAATCCACTTTTTTAATTTTATAAGCAACAAAACAGTTTGCTGTTTACAATATAAGATTAATGAATATTTTTTTATAAAATAGCTACAAGTAACTGACAAAAAAAGATGTTATATTCTACGAAAATCATTCACCACCCAACCCAAAACACGAGTCTATAAAAGTAAAGCCTTTGCATTCTATGTAAAGACCACAGAGTCTACGGAACCCGACAATACTTGAATGCATCAGAGCGTGCAAGATGCGATGGATTATACCTGAAGAATTAAATGTTGTACATGTTAAATGACAGCCGAACCGACCAACACAAAATTGCATAATTACCCGTATAGTTTGGGAAGGAAAAATTCTTTCAGATTTTCCCCCGAGGTGTTTTTCCGCTTAAAGCGTTATTAAAAGTAAAAACAAATAAGAAAGTGAGGAGAAACTGGTCTTTGACCAATGCATAATAAAACATTATTTTAAAAATATATCCAGCAAAGGATTCAACAACAAAAATCTGATAATCTGAAAGTGTTTAAAATGATTTACATGTTTATATTACTATGTACAGTTAACATGTATAATACATAAGGCAAATGACACACAAGAAACAATGGGAACTAACTCTGAAATTATTTGCATGAAATAAGCTCTGCACCTGTCACCTTCATGTATACCTGAATAAATGAGGTCAAACGACAGCAAATAAGCTTACCATGCATATCATGTAAACAATGAGCTTAGACAATAAGTAGAACATACATCATAAACATTATTTTCATTTAAACAACATGTGTAAATAGGCTATTAAAGGTGAAACTAATTCATTAAAAGAAGCTCTAGAGATAACATATGTTCAAGCATCAATGTGAAGCTTTTGGATATATACAGGTGCCAGACAAAGGGTTACTGTACCAAAGAATTATCATACATAACATTTCCTTTAACTGCTATTTCTAAATTCACTTATACTATGATGCAATAACTGGCATAGGTGACTATAAATAAGGCCATATGATATCAAATTATATACCAGCGTTTCAAATTAAATTTGTCTTTGATTTTTTTTCTCAAATTTAAGACAAACATAAGAGCATGAATGTAATTCAAGTTATTTACTTTTGCCCTATTTTGTATACTTCAATCAGACTGAGGTACAAATAATTATGTGTAAAGAAACAACATAATTTGGATCTTGTCGAACACCCACATGAGCCTTGTTCTGAGAAAACTGGGCATAATGCATGAGTGTAAAGTGTCGTCCCATATTAGCCTGTGCAAACCGCACAGGCTAATATTATAGCCTGTGCAAACCGCACAGGCTAATATTATCAGGGATGACACTTTCCGCTATTATGACATTTTTTGTTTAAATGAAGTCTCTTTTTAGCAAAAATCCAATTTAGGCGGAAAGTGTCGTCCCTGATAAGCCTGTGCGGACTGCACAGGCTAATCTGGGACGACACTTCACGCACATGCATTATGCCCAGTTTTCTCAGAACGCGTCTCACATTTGGTTCATGGAGTATATAAACACCTTTATATAGCTTTGAGGTAGGATAACAATGTGAGGTAATATAATTTCCAATTGAGTCGTGTTCTGAGAAATCTGGGCATAATGCATGTGCGTAAAGTGTCGGACTGCACAGGCTAATCTGGGATGACACTTTACGCACATGTATTATGCCCAGTTTTCTCAGAACGTGACACAATTTACAAGAAAACCCAGTGCTGAAAATTTCCAAATCTGAATTCTATACTCTGGTGGAATTTAACTTGTTTCTAGAAGGTTTTCATTGTCAGGTTCACTGTCAGATTATTAAAGAATCAAACAAATAACATGCAATTATTTAATTGTAAAATTAAATTGTTAACCCATTTATGCCTAGCGTCTACAAAAAAAGGCCTAGGCAAACAGTGTAGACCCAGATGAGACGCCGCATGATGCGGCGTCTCATCAGGGTCTATGCTGTTTGCTTAAAGAAATTTCTGTAAGAAATATCCTAAAAATAGAAATAAATATACCAGACATCCCTAATTTTGGAAATGAATTGATTCAATTTAGAAGGATGCGAGAGTCCACTAGGCATAAATGGGTTAAGACAGTCCATAAAAAATATTGATAACCTGACCAGTAAAATGAACATAATTATAGCAATTATCTCCTGACTGCTACATATACATGTAGTTGAACTTTGTATCCTTGTTTATGTGTGTATATGCAATTTGTAGCAACACCTGTCATAACCATAATAAACATAACAAATTCACATACAAATGGGGGTAACTGGCGTACAATCAAAAATAAGATCTTAATTACTACTTATTATCAGAAAAATGCCAAGATTGCTTGCGAATCTTTGATTTCTGCAAAAAGAGTACAAAAAGTTAGCTTTATTACAAGACTAATACAATCTTTACAATTTTAAGCAAACTATATAACCATAAAAACTTGTACAATGTATTAAATACAAAAAGCACTTTACATGTATATCAAAAGCAGACATTTAAGACAATAAATGTCAGAACACCAAAACATTAACCCCTTCATTCTTTTACCTCTCCCTTTTTAAGAGGCAGCCATATTCACATTTCACTGACCGTCCAATTCAAAAGGTTTCATGGCATTATATAAATGGGAAATTAATAGATGCATTCTTTCAATAGAGATGGGGATGATCAGACAACAGGCCCCTGGCTGACATAAAACCATCTTTCTATTACATCAGCCACAGCACAGCCTGCTGGTAACTACCGATGCAGCAATGTTAAAGGCTTGAAAACAAGAAGGTGTTAGGCTTTTGATTTTGATTCCAGTAGGTACCTTCTGCTTTTCTTTCTTCTTTTTAACCCCTTATAATTGAGCCTCGCTCTGTGAAAAGGGGGTTTAATGCGTGTGTGTCAAGTGTCATCCCAGATAAGCCTGTGCAGTGCACATTGCCTAATCAGGGACAACACTTTCCACCTTAACTGAATTTTTGCTAAGTTATGACTTTCTTCAGACGAAAAATATCATAAAAGTGATAAGTGTCATCCCTGATTAGCCTGTGCAGACTGCACAGACTAATCTGGGACGACACTTTACACACATGAATAAAACCCCTTTTCACAGAGCGAGGCTCAATTTATCAAACCATAGAGCAGAATATTTGTATTGATTGTGCATCTTACATGCTTTATTTTGATCAGATACATTCAAGAAAATTCCAAATATGTTTAATGGCCTTGACCAATTGTACATGTGTTTGATGCTTCAATGATGAAGCTTGAGGTATTTTCTGTGATAAAATGATAAACATGTTCGATAAAATGATAAACATGTTCTTAAAGTTCAATTTTCTTAACAATATTAAAACAAAATTCTTACATAAAGCACTTAAATCTGATGACATATACAAGTAATATTAGAACAAATAGAGCTACACATTTGCATAAGCCTAGGCAGTAGTATGTCAGCATTGATTTTCAACTGGATGAATACATATTTGAGGTTTCGCTCACAGTAATGCAGAGTGAACAGAGGTAGAGTCCTATTGGTTGTGCTTAATAGATTTCTTAACAAACTCTGGTAATTTTATAAACCATAACATTTATCGTATCAACATTTATGGCAGACTGAAATTAAATTTGCAAAATGCAGCAGACCTGGTGATTTCTTCATGCTGCTTATACAAATTGTTTGTTATGAGGTATTAAACAAAGTTGGATATATTGCTTTTTCAAAAAATGTTATGAGGCTTTTCATAAAAAAAAAAAATGCTCATATTTTCTCACTATAAAATATGATAATTTTTGTGTTATAAAATATAACCCAAATTTAAATATAATTAAAAACATACAATTTTTACATGAGCATTCAAATCCAATAGAGTACATAAAATTTGGACATCTCAGTTGTTTCAAGTTTTATGCAATGAGGTGAATACTTATACATAGCATGGAATTTAACAGAGTTATAACAGTAATATTTCAAAATATTAAACTGATAATAGCCTATCGGGAAGGTATTGGTACCTCAATTGGCAATACAAAATAAATATTCTAAATTATATTGTGAATATTTAACAGTACATTACAGGGAACGTACCAATGAAAGGTTACACGTCACTCTGTGTGGACACAAAGTATGCAGTCAACTACAAAAAACCTGAGGTAGAGTGGGTATAAATACATGACTTTTAAAGCCTTCTCAAAACAACACAAAAGTTCACAAAAACTACACTACAAAACGTCTGCAAGAGGAAACAGGAATCTGCGAAATCTTTTAGGTTCTCCAAGTAGAAAATTAAAAGTAATACAAATCTTATACAAACAAGCATACATTATTTTATAGTCCTGAATTACATTTTCTTCTTATGTTTATATATTTATTCCCAAAGGCTCAGATATTTTCCCAAAAAGCTAAACAGATTTGCTACCTGATATACAATTATACATACATGATCATGACAGGAATTTCCACTTATCAAAGCAAACAGACACAAATATGCGGCACATAATTTTCTTTTGAATTAAACCCTTCCAAGCCAAAAACAATGCAATCTTGCATATATATGAACAGTAAAATAATGAGTCAGACAAAGAATACAACTTTGAACATTTAGTATAATGGTGAATCAATTAATTTATTAGCTGCATATCATGAACAAGCTGGAGGTAAGCTACAATAGGGTGCAGGATCACATGAATTTGTGGGGTTCGCAATTAACATTAAAGGAAGTTAACACACCGGTAAGTGGTGCTTTTTTTTTTCAAAAAACTTTTTAACACATTTTTTTTAACCGTTTGCATGCTGGGTAATTTGTCGTCTGCTAAAATGTCGTCTGCTGAATTTCTAAAATTAGCATTTTCTTCGATTTTTTTCAAAGAACACTATCAGAATAGCAAACAGTTTGGATCCTGATGAGACGCCACGTTCTGTGGCGTCTCATCTGGATCCAAACTGTTTGCAAAAACCTTCAAAATCCGGTTCCAGCACTCAAAGGGTTAACGCATGCGCAGAAAGTTTTGTCCAAGATAAGCTTGTGCAGTCTGCAAAGGCTAATCAGGGACAACACTTTCCGCAAGGAAGTATCTT
>VMBQ01007047.1:3432-30182 GCA_007657795.1 Dreissena rostriformis | reverse complement strand
AGTGTTTTTGTTCCCGTTCAAATTCAGGGCCCCATTCCCAATGTAAAAAAAGTATATATTATTCCAAATTGGGACCAAAAAATTCCCAATTAAAGGTTTAAAAAAAAAATTCAAACTTTTAGAGGGGAAAAAAACATCTAGGGGAAAGGGCCGAAATTCGGGGGGTCTTTCAGAAGGAAAAAAACCCTGTAAACATAACAACTTTCATCTTTTTTGTTTCATTATCTAGCAGATTGAAATTCATGATATTTTAATGTATTATTTTGATTGACCAAATTAAATGTAAGCTGTATAATGTGTAGAAAGAATCACACGTTAAATTTCTTCTCAGTGAAACGTGGTGTTTCCTCATTTTTCCTGACCACCCCTATTTAAAAGCTATCAAGCGGTTGAATGGTCAAGCTCAATGCAATTGACCCAGCAAATTACAAATGCCCAATTGCCATATCAGATTACATTGTTTTATAAATGTTAACTTAAACTCCTCCAATCATTTCCATTTAAACAGAATATTTACTGGCACAAAAACAAAGGCTTATTTTTCATTAATAATTAAAATGTGTCAAAACTTCAATTTTTATAGTATTTTTTACTGGACAGAGTGAAAACAGAATTTATAATGTTATTCTGAATTTTACATTTTACAGCTATACGAAAACACTTGCATTTTTTTGTATTGACAAACTAAACTTTAAAAAAGAATGACCAACAAAAATAAATGCAAGATATGTTTAAATTTAAATAAAACATCATTCGCTTTGCTTACAAATAATTTATACTATATTAAAGGTTGCAACATTGCTGGTCGTGAAAATAAAATAATGAAATAACAATGGATTTAATAAGTAGGAAGGCATGATACTAACAAAATACAAGTTCGATAAGATACTGGCAGTTAAAAAAGAAAATAACAAAATAATAATGGAATATAAATGAGACATTCCAAGACAAAACCTTTAATAGTGACATTTTTTGGTGCTAAAAAAATAAATAACGTTAAACATTATTTTGTGAATGTTGATCATCCATGTTTGTGTCAGAAACAAAAGTGAAGATGCACAACATTATTTTCCACACATTAAATTTAAGAAAGTTATATACAATGATTCAATATAAATATCAATACAGGTTTTGTCCTGGAATGGCTTATATGTAGGAAGGCATGACACAAATACAACACAAGTAAGAATAATGCTTCTAAATTAATGCAACATAGTTTTACAAAGATGTATGAGAAAAAATAGCAATTATAAATTTATAAATGTACATACGAAAAACAAAGCACGCATGAAATCAAAACAAGCAATTTAATGTGAACAGCTCTAATTCTTCCGAGCCCAAAAACTAACCAAAAATATTGAATCCACCATCAACGCTATGCATGGTGAAGCCTGTAAGTAAACTTACAAGAAAGCATGTTTGACACACCTTTTTTCAAACAGTGTTGTTCTGGAGCGCGGAAGAATCAACTGAATTCCCTGAGCATATAACAACATGCCTTTGGCAAACATACTCTACAGATTTACATCAACTAACATACAGGCAAACACCTGAGTTAAAACCTGAGCATGGCAATAAGCAAACCCTTCAAAAGGGCAAAGCATTTAAAATACTTCCACACGATTATTACCAAAATCAACAACAAAAATGCGGCCATCCGGCGCGACGCAGACACCTGAGGGCCGGTCAAGCTGACCCGGGGCCGACCCGGGGGTGCCGAATTTGCACAGGAAGTTTCCACTCGGTTGAAATACTTGAACTCTATGATTGCGAGAATCGGCAACAATGATGTTTCCTTCCTGATCCACCACCACACCCTGAGGGCGAAGGAACTGTCCATTGGCACTGCCCTCTGTTCCTAGAAAGCGGGCCGTCTGAAAGTCGGGATGAATCACAAGAAGGCGATGATTGTTGAAATCAGTAACGATCATCTGGCCTTCATTGTTAAAACACACACCACGGGGAGAGTCGAAATGTTTCCACATAGCACCATCAAATCCGTACTTATTCAAGAACAAGCCGTCACCAGTGAACAACTGAACACGATGGTTTCGGGTGTCTGACACTAATATTTTCCCTTCTGAATTCACTGCCACATCCCATGGGTAATTGAACTGGCCATTTTTATTTCCCTTTTCACCAAACTTCAGGATGAATGTACCATCAATGGTGAAGAGCTGAATGCGGTGGTTGTCCTTGTCTGCAACGACTACACGTCCTTGGATATCTGAAGCCACACCCGCTGGCCGGTCAAATTGACCGTTCCGCGTGCCAGATGACCCAAAGTGATGGTGATACATGCCGTTCAGATTGAAAGCCTGAACGCGGTTATTACTTCTATCAGCAACAAGAATGTAGCCATCTTTGTGGTAACATATTCCCCATGGGCGACAAAGCTTGCCCGGGTCTTCTCCTTCTCCTCCGAACTGGGCAAACATATGGCCAACTGTGGCATAGTTACGACCACTTCTCACATCCACCTTGAATGGGCTCTCATGAATATGTTTTCCATTGACCATCAGGGAAAGAATGTGCTGTCCCTCGATTTGTGGTTGGTATGATACATTGTAGGTACCGTTTTGTCGGTCTATCACCTCTGTCCTGTACATGGTGCCATCTGGACTAGTAATAATGCACTGGACCGGATCCCCACCAATCACACGCTGTTCACCAAGATGGTCTTTAGCTTGAATTGCAAAGGATGCCAATTTTCCTTTAAGGGCACGCTTGATCCCTTCACCGAATGCAACACAGTTTGGAGCATAAGCACTGCTAGAAATAAATCCCATTTTGGATATTGCAATCAGTAGTGCGGCATCTGGTGGTGTAAACAAAATACTGTCGTCTTCATGCGGTAGCAAAATGCCTCTGAGAATTCTCAGTTTTTGCATTTCATTAACCATGCTCTCGTTAGTCTTCAATACATCAATATCTCTACCTGTGTTTAACACAGTCTCAACATTCTCAACAGTCTGACTCAAGCTAACAAGTCCCTGCTTTAGCTCATCGATTTGCATGTGTAAAGATTTACCTTTCACTTGGCGAATCTTTTCCACTCGTCTAAGGAGATCACGTTCACGTTCTTCAAGAGCTGCCATATGACGTCTAGTTATGTTCCTTATTTCTGCTGTAACCGATTGTGAACGTACTTCAACACGTTCAGCCATACACTGGGTAAGCTGAATGCCTTCTTCGATAGCTTTCATTCCAGCTTTTGCATCTGCTATGAGCTTTTTGGATACGTTGCGGGAGTTGTCTATGGCGTCTTGGAGGTAGATAAAGCTATGGCCAACATGTTCAGTCATTGTACATTCTCTGCAAATAGGAACTAGACAGGTATCGCAATAAACACGCAGAATTTCATTCTCATGCTTAGAACAAGGGGTTTGATGTTTATCGCCTTGTGCAGTGGAAAGACTGGGGGAATTCAACACTGGGGCTGGTTGGCAGTGGTATGGAAATCCCCTGTTCACTAGGCTCTCGATGTAATGATCTTTGGTCAGTCTGACTCGTTGATGGGCCTTTACGCAGTTATCACATAGGTACTCGTGACAATTCTTGCAAAGTGAGGTAGCTCTGCTACCTTCAGCGCAGTTGCACAAGCTTTCTGAGAAGTTGGTATTCAAGTCACCATTTTCGTATTCATCCTGAGACACCATGACATCTAGGATGTTAGATATGAAAATGCTGGATGGAATACCTTCCACGCCACCGGAGCTTAGCGATGTTGACTGGCGGCATACCGGACATGCCAGTGTTTCGTTCAAGCCCTGGTCGTGGTAACGGCGTTCCAGGCACTCCCTACAGAATGTGTGCAAGCAGGGTAAAACTCGGGGGTCCTTGTATTTCTCATAACATAGAGAGCACACTCTATGCTCCCCAACCGCATTCGATAAACTGGCCATTTACACTGTGAAACCATGAGGTAGATTGGTTATAAATGAAAACGTTACGTCTCCCTAATCACATGCTTGTTGGTTTTACGCGTTCTAATCAACCCAGGTCAATTTGACATTTGTCCATTCCTGTATTTACTCGCCACTCGATCTTAGCGATGAATACACATACAGAATTCCCACGTATTTAAGCGTTTCCACTGCACTACACTCTGCACATATTACACCTGTCACATTCTTTATCAACGTTACATCCGGACGTTATTAATATATATCCGAGAATACACACAATTTGCCAGGATACACAGTCAAATCGACACGATGTTTACAGCAGGTCGCCATCTTCAGCCTCAATGCAAAGGCGGGGTAACCTAATTACCAAGTTCTCGTGTCAATCAATGGCGTTGACCAATCAGAAAGCGCGATTCGCAAATATTTGGACCATCGCCAAGTAAACAAACGTAAACATTTTCACGACACTTGTGTGCGTAAAATCGTGAGAAATTTATATGTAGCGAAAATAGGTATCCAGTTCGCGTCTATAATTACTGTATTAAAGTTTTAGTATTTAAAAACAGGCGGACACAAATAAACAGTGTACAAAAACACTCGTAGTAGAGCGATTCTAGTCATGTGATGGTATATTTAGAACTCATTCATCTGATTATCGTTTGAACTTTTGACCCTATTACGCAATACCTGAGTACTAGCCCACTATGTGTTGGTCATGACGTATACGTCCGCGGTTACAACGCATTTCGTACACGCGTCTTGGGGTCGAATATAATTCCTGAATTTCCTATTAAATTTATTATGATCCAGAGTGCCAAACTTGCAACTGTTGAATATATACTTTGTTATTTTGCAGTTAAACATCGTTTTAATTAAATGATCAACTTGTGTTGATCGGAAAAAAGTCTATTTGCATTTGTAATAATTATTTTTTATAGATCTATGCTGTTTTTGCTTCATGCCATTTCGTTATACACAAAAAAAAAATCACGAGCAATACTTTATATAAGGTGAATTATTGTGTTTATATAATGTCCTACTCAAGGGCGACAACACAATTATTAATTATCTCACACTGACTTGCATCCATTTAATTGCAAGCTTCATGCATTTTCATATACATGTAGCACTTATCACCAAACTGAGAATAGTATAACCGTAGAATAATAGGTATTATATAAAGGCTTTTCAGTTTTATTTTGACAAAACACACAGCATTTATGCACGCTTACGAGTGTCCAAATACCAACTTAGGTACTAAACACATTTGTTTTATGGCACTTGATTACAGTGTGTGTGCAAGCCGGCGTTTATTTACGGGTCATCTCAACGTCTTCACGACTGTCTTATGTGCTGATCTTCTCCTTGGAGCCAACGTAGGTCAAATTTACCCCGGTTGCCCGGGTATTCGCAAAAAAAGTAATTTTGAGGCACTTGTACTTTGCACTGTTAGACAATTTCAAGACAATAAAATCCATGTCTCGTTGCCCCACCCTCGGGAGGGCAAGGCTGGTCCGCCAAGGGAATGCTGACAAATACATCTCCTACACGCTCATTGCGCACTGCGCCGCCTTTTTGGCCGGTCCTAACGTCACCAGCCGTCGACCCGAACCACAGAACGGTTTCCCCAGCACGTTGAGCGTACTGAGTACTGCCGTCCAGGGACACTTCCATAATCTTCATAAGGCCACCCCCTCGAAGTTCTGGTCTGAATCGCTGCCCCAATTCCGCCCTGTCCATTGCCATCTCCGCCGCCGCTCCCATCTCTCTTCCGATGATATAGTGGAAACCACTATCCGCCGACGGACCATTAGCATTCCGCTCGGCGATTCTTCCCCGCTCGGCGATTCTTTGAAGTTCTGGGAGTCATTGAAGTCAGCGGGAGAAGACGTCCGGCTCGAGGGATGACGGTACTCGCTGGAAAAGAAGAGCCGCCCGCAGAAGTTCCCCTATCCGATCCTCTTCAGACGATGTAGTGAATAACACTATTCACCTACGGACCATTAGCATTCCTCTTGGCGATTCTTCCGAGAAGTCTCCATGAAAATCTGCGGGTGACTCTCCCCCGGCTGCGACTTGCACGCTCCAGCTGCTGACCGAGGCTGGATTACATGTGTATTTTGAAATGTATGAGGTCCTTTCACGCCTGAGGCTGCATTATGACCCGGAGTATGCCCCATCACTCCCACCAAACAACTTTTTGTCGAACTTACTTATTACTTGGATCTGAAAAACGGCCCGAGCTCACTGATAAACGGGTAATATTCACTAATCCTTGATGTTGCGTATTTGCAATTGGAAATTGTACATTTGCAGACACAGTAACTGCTAAAAATAAGGAAACCGTGAGGCCGATTTGTACTGAAGTGTTTAAGCGAACGAAAAATCACAAATTCATATACAAAAGTTACCCATGAAAGTCACAAGAACGTTCTTGACAAAGTTTATTTATTATAAATATCTAAATTAAACTAAGAAACATCACGAACAATTGCCATTTTTCATGCAACACTGCTTGTACTAATTAATGCACGAAATCAAGTTATATAAGCAGTGAACAAGTAAACAAACCAAATGACCATATGTGTCGTGTTCTGAGAAAACTGGGCATAATGCTTGTGCGTAAATTGTCATCCCAGATTAGCCTGTGCAGTCCGCACACGCTAATCAGGGACGACAATTTCCGCTTTTATGGAATTTTTCGTTTGAATGATGTCTCTTCTTTCCGAAAATCCAGTTTATGCAGAAATTGTCATCCCTGATTAGCCTGTGCGGACTGCACAGGCTAATCGGGGATGACACTTTACGCACATGCATTTTTCCAGTTTTCTCAGAACGCGACTCATAGGACGCCCACTTGAGTTCAATTAGAATGTGCAAATAATGTTGCTATGGTAGTATATAAAATATTTTGTTCGTTTCATTTGAAAACAACATGCTGGAGATATCCATGACGTAAATGTTCAGAAGAAGTGTCATCTTTGTAGAAAATGTAACATCTTGACATATCTAATGTCCAAAAAGTTTTGAAAATAATGACCTAGTTTTTTTATCAATAAGACCCAGTTACAAACTATGCCAAGATTTAAAAATATTCCCCCCCCCCCCCCCNATTTCAAAATCCCTTGATGAACGACATAGTTATGGCCCGGACAAGCTCATTTATGGCCATTTTTGACCTTTGACCGCAAAGTGTGACCTTGACCTTGGAGATATTGACGTAATTCTTTCGCGCGACACACCGTCCAATGATGGTGAACATATGTGCCAAATGATTTCAAAATCCCTTGATGAACGACATAGTTATGGCCCGGACAAGCTCATTTATGGCCATTTTTGACCTTTGACCGCAAAGTGTGACCTTGACCTTGGAGATATTGACGTAATTCTTTCGCGCGACACACCGTCCAATGATGGTGAACATATGTGCCAAATGATTTCAAAATCCCTTGATGAACGACATAGTTATGGCCCGGACAAGCTCATTTATGGCCATTTTTGACCTTTGACCGCAAAGTGTGACCTTGACCTTGGAGATATTGACGTAATTCTTTCGCGCGACACACCGTCCAATGATGGTGAACATATGTGCCAAATGATTTCAAAATCCCTTGATGAACGACATAGTTATGGCCCGGACAAGCTCATTTATGGCCATTTTTGACCTTTGACCGCAAAGTGTGACCTTGACCTTGGAGATATTGACGTAATTCTTTCGCGCGACACACCGTCCAATGATGGTGAACATATGTGCCAAATGATTTCAAAATCCCTTGATGAACGACATAGTTATGGCCCGGACAAGCTCATTTATGGCCATTTTTGACCTTTGACCGCAAAGTGTGACCTTGACCTTGGAGATATTGACGTAATTCTTTCGCGCGACACACCGTCCAATGATGGTGAACATATGTGCCAAATGATTTCAAAATCCCTTGATGAACGACATAGTTATGGCCCGGACAAGCTCATTTATGGCCATTTTTGACCTTTGACCGCAAAGTGTGACCTTGACCTTGGAGATATTGACGTAATTCTTTCGCGCGACACACCGTCCAATGATGGTGAACATATGTGCCAAATGATTTCAAAATCCCTTGATGAACGACATAGTTATGGCCCGGACAAGCTCATTTATGGCCATTTTTGACCTTTGACCGCAAAGTGTGACCTTGACCTTGGAGATATTGACGTAATTCTTTCGCGCGACACACCGTCCAATGATGGTGAACATATGTGCCAAATGATTTCAAAATCCCTTGATGAACGACATAGTTATGGCCCGGACAAGCTCATTTATGGCCATTTTTGACCTTTGACCGCAAAGTGTGACCTTGACCTTGGAGATATTGACGTAATTCTTTCGCGCGACACACCGTCCAATGATGGTGAACATATGTGCCAAATGATTTCAAAATCCCTTGATGAACGACATAGTTATGGCCCGGACAAGCTCATTTATGGCCATTTTTGACCTTTGACCGCAAAGTGTGACCTTGACCTTGGAGATATTGACGTAATTCTTTCGCGCGACACACCGTCCAATGATGGTGAACATATGTGCCAAATGATTTCAAAATCCCTTGATGAACGACATAGTTATGGCCCGGACAAGCTCATTTATGGCCATTTTTGACCTTTGACCGCAAAGTGTGACCTTGACCTTGGAGATATTGACGTAATTCTTTCGCGCGACACACCGTCCAATGATGGTGAACATATGTGCCAAATGATTTCAAAATCCCTTGATGAACGACATAGTTATGGCCCGGACAAGCTCATTTATGGCCATTTTTGACCTTTGACCGCAAAGTGTGACCTTGACCTTGGAGATATTGACGTAATTCTTTCGCGCGACACACCGTCCAATGATGGTGAACATATGTGCCAAATGATTTCAAAATCCCTTGATGAACGACATAGTTATGGCCCGGACAAGCTCATTTATGGCCATTTTTGACCTTTGACCGCAAAGTGTGACCTTGACCTTGGAGATATTGACGTAATTCTTTCGCGCGACACACCGTCCAATGATGGTGAACATATGTGCCAAATGATTTCAAAATCCCTTGATGAACGACATAGTTATGGCCCGGACAAGCTCATTTATGGCCATTTTTGACCTTTGACCGCAAAGTGTGACCTTGACCTTGGAGATATTGACGTAATTCTTTCGCGCGACACACCGTCCAATGATGGTGAACATATGTGCCAAATGATTTCAAAATCCCTTGATGAACGACATAGTTATGGCCCGGACAAGCTCATTTATGGCCATTTTTGACCTTTGACCGCAAAGTGTGACCTTGACCTTGGAGATATTGACGTAATTCTTTCGCGCGACACACCGTCCAATGATGGTGAACATATGTGCCAAATGATTTCAAAATCCCTTGATGAACGACATAGTTATGGCCCGGACAAGCTCATTTATGGCCATTTTTGACCTTTGACCGCAAAGTGTGACCTTGACCTTGGAGATATTGACGTAATTCTTTCGCGCGACACACCGTCCAATGATGGTGAACATATGTGCCAAATGATTTCAAAATCCCTTGATGAACGACATAGTTATGGCCCGGACAAGCTCATTTATGGCCATTTTTGACCTTTGACCGCAAAGTGTGACCTTGACCTTGGAGATATTGACGTAATTCTTTCGCGCGACACACCGTCCAATGATGGTGAACATATGTGCCAAATGATTTCAAAATCCCTTGATGAACGACATAGTTATGGCCCGGACAAGCTCATTTATGGCCATTTTTGACCTTTGACCGCAAAGTGTGACCTTGACCTTGGAGATATTGACGTAATTCTTTCGCGCGACACACCGTCCAATGATGGTGAACATATGTGCCAAATGATTTCAAAATCCCTTGATGAACGACATAGTTATGGCCCGGACAAGCTCATTTATGGCCATTTTTGACCTTTGACCGCAAAGTGTGACCTTGACCTTGGAGATATTGACGTAATTCTTTCGCGCGACACACCGTCCAATGATGGTGAACATATGTGCCAAATGATTTCAAAATCCCTTGATGAACGACATAGTTATGGCCCGGACAAGCTCATTTATGGCCATTTTTGACCTTTGACCGCAAAGTGTGACCTTGACCTTGGAGATATTGACGTAATTCTTTCGCGCGACACACCGTCCAATGATGGTGAACATATGTGCCAAATGATTTCAAAATCCCTTGATGAACGACATAGTTATGGCCCGGACAAGCTCATTTATGGCCATTTTTGACCTTTGACCGCAAAGTGTGACCTTGACCTTGGAGATATTGACGTAATTCTTTCGCGCGACACACCGTCCAATGATGGTGAACATATGTGCCAAATGATTTCAAAATCCCTTGATGAACGACATAGTTATGGCCCGGACAAGCTCATTTATGGTCATTTTTTACCTTTGACCTCAAAGTTTGACCTTGACCTTTGAGATATCGACATAATTCCCCGGACAAGCTTTCGGGACAGACCAACTGACCGACCGACAAAGTGACTCCTATATAGCCCCCATTACCAATGGTAATGGGGGTATAATTAATTCCAAATGCCAATATTCACACTCTATTGGTCATTGTCGGCTCGGGTACTACTTAAATGTACCCCTGGTCCTCTTAAGTTTACTTAAATGTACCCCGGGAACGGAATACATTCTTAAACGTACCCAGTAATTCTAACGCTAAATTGGTTGCTGTCGGATTTTTTTTTTCAATGTTCATGTTTATGTCAATACTTTGTAAAATGGCTTCTATATTATGGAAACAAAAACTCAAAGAAGCATGTTGAGGCAGGTTTTGTTCAAAGAGAGTTTTGATTTGTTTTCTGAAGCGCGTTTTACGACGTCCGATTTTGGTCCAGAATAAAACTCAGGTACAGTCTAAATTTGCAAGGTATTTTTTAGAATAGTAAGCGTGCCCGGGGTACATTTAAGTAGTAACCAAGCTGACAATGATCAATAGAGCAATATTAACTGTATGTCAAATCACTGCTCTACATTGTTATCTGAAAAGTATAAATAAATAATTATTTACACTACTTACAAACTTATACTATACATATGTGAAGTATGTAATCGTGATAACAGAAGTATGTAATTGTTAAATCATAAACATGTACATAAATGATTATTAATACTTATTATTTATTAAGTGTAGAAGTTTAAATAAAGTTATAAATGAAAGGAAAATGACAAATATCATACACACAAATGCGTAGAACTGCTAAGGTATAACAATAAATATTTACTAGTTTGGTCATAATATCATGAAACTCTTAGATTTAAAGTCATGAAGTACTATTTATTAACATGACTATTAAGTTACACTGGGAAAATTTGTTTCGTTGTTTGTTTGTGAAATATTTTACTGTTTACAGCACTTCACTTAAGTCATATCACAATGGGGGGTTAGCCTACTAGAACTTTCTTGGGCAAGCTTTGCCTATTTGTGTCGCATTCTGAGAAAACTGGGCATAATACTAGTGTGTTACTGTAAAGTGTCGTCCCAGATAAGCCTGTGCAGTCTGAACAGGCTAATCAGGGACGACACTTTCCGCTTTTATGACATTTTTCGTTTGAAAGTCTCTTCTTAGCAAAATTCCAATTTAGGCGGAAAGTGTTGTCCCTGATTAGCCTGTGTGGACTGCACAGGCTTATCTGGGACGACACTTTACGCACATGCATTATGCCCAGTTTTCTCAAAACACGACCCACTTAAGCAGTTAACCAGAACTAAGTGCACATACTTTGTGCTCAGGTGTGCTAAAAAGTCAGGAATGCTCCTTAAACGAATGAGATTTACATTAAGAATGTTCAAAAATGTTTTTAATTCAAACTTGTACAGAACAATTTAATATCCTTATTTCAGAATATGCAAGTGCAAGTTTTATTTGTTCCAGGTCTGTTAGAAAAATAGAAAACAAGCAATATATAACTGATATATGCACTCAAATTAGAATAACAAACTGTGAAGAATATTGCTAATATTTTGCTAAAAATACCACTTAAGAAAAAACTTACAACAAGATGGCTCACCTGTGTTAACGCACATCAACTGTTGAAGACCAGAAGCCAATTGAATAAATCTGGCTAACTCTTATCCAGCGGATAACTTTTGGTTATCTTCAAAAAATATATCATAAAAATGAAGATAACCAAAAGTTATCTGCTGAATTAGAGTTATCCAGATTTATACAACAGGCTACAGGTATCTAGTTTTTGACCACACTTGACCGAGATTCAAACATGGCCTTTATTATGTCAAGATTAACATTTTGACCAAGTTTCATCCAGTCAGAGCCATAAATTTGACCAAACAGCCGTAACAAGTTTAAAAAAAAAAAAAATGACCTGGTGCCTAAAAATTGTTATGCATCTGACCGAGATTCAAACTTGGCCTAGATATTGTCAATTAAATGTTCTGATCCAGTTTCATCAATCTTGAGTCATAAATGTTGCCCTTTGAGTGCAGAGATTTGACCTGGTGACCTAGTTAATAAACATAAATTGCCCAGACTCGTACTTAGTCTAAATATTGTTCAGATAAACATTCTGACCAAGTTTAATAAAGATTGCATCATAAATGTGGCCTTTAAACTGGTAACAAGATTTTTCTAACATTTGACTCGGCGACCTAGTTTTTGGACACACATAACCCAGATTGATACTTGACCTAGATATTGTCAAGATAAACATTCTGACCAAGTTTCTGATCAAGTCCTGAATGTGGCCTCTATAGTTTTTTGAAGGTATATGACCCAAATAAGAACTAATTCTACTAGATATTGTCAAGATAAACATTCTGACCATAACTTATCCAGATTGTGGCATAAATGTGGCCTCTAGAGTGGTAAACATTCTGACCAAGTTTTATCAAGATTAAATCATTAATGTGGTCTCTTGAGTGGTTATAAGCTTTTCAAACATTTGAACCATTGACCTAAATTTTGGACACCCATGACCAAGATTCTAACTCAGCTTAAATTGAGTAAAGATAAACATTCTAAATAAATTTCATTAATGTGACATATATATAGATTAGTGGTTACAAGGTTCTTCTTATATATAACCTGGCGACATAGTTTTAAGCCAAATGTGATCCTGAATAAAATTTAGCCTAGTACATGTCAAGATTAATATTTTGAGACAGTTTTATCAAGATTAAGTCATAAATCATAATGTGGCCTCTACAGTGGTATATTTTTTTAAAGATTTCACCTTGTGACCTCGATAATCTCTACATAAACATTCTGACCAAGAATAGAGTGGTAACAAGCTCAAATTGGAGAATGCACACCACACAACTGACCACCGCACGATCCTGACAAAGGATGGTCACAATAGCTCACCTTGAGCATTTCGAGCTTAATATGACAACAAAAAACATCAAAACCTTAAAAACTTTGTTTGCAAGTATTTAGACACTGGATTAAAGTTTTAGAATTTCTCAGATTGCACTAGTAAATGGTCTCATGACAATGATATGCTACTACTAATAATACAGTCCCTGAATCAAAACAAATATTGCATCAAGTATTTTCAAAGCCTCTTCAAGACTCTGGCTATTGACTTAACTCCACAAGTTATCAAATGTATTACATCATACATGTGTTATAATTGAATTTGTCCCATTTCATTTTCCTCTACATCTTCAAAACATTCAAAACATTATAGAACAATTTAAGTCGCTGTAACACCTTGAAAAAGACAAAAAAGAATAATTTGATATGTGTAGACAATAAAGAAAAAATCACTCATTATTGAACTTGGTTTGATATTTGCTAGAAGAATGAGGAAGGATAGGGCTTTCGTTTTGTTCGTCTGATTTTACTTCAACTTTCACCCATTCTTTGATTTGGTCCGACTTGCGTATAGCATCGATAACTGTCTGAACGTACAGGCAGTCTTCAAAGGTTGCAGCGTTCTCTAGCGTCTCCTGGCAGTAGTTGCTCCTCTCCTCTTCTTTGTCAAAGGCCTCCTTCATACACTCCATCATGCGTATGACGCCTTTCAGATATGGCGTCGGTATAAGAGTTCTCGTCTTCTCTGAAACTCCATAACGCTCCTCCTCCTTGAAATTGATCGGATCGAAATGCAGCAGATCTTCCTTCCTCGAATCGTTCTTTTGTGCATACAGATCAGCGCCCTTGGCGGTGAGCCGCGCTTTTGTCCCAACAATGGTGATCTCCTGATAGAACTGCCCAGGCATGTGTGTGTTGATGGTGACAGTGGCACACGCCCCATAATCTAATTCCAGCTGAAATGCACAATAATCGTCGCTAGTAATCTCCCGGATGCCTTTGATTTTGTCTGTTTGTTTCGTGTACGTTTTCAGCATTCCATGCACACTGATGGCTTTCTGCGAGGTAAGGTAAGTGACAATGTCTATGAGATTACTTCCAATAGAATTCAGAACACCGCCACCCATAATCTCATCACAGGTCCAATCAAACTTCTCCTTGGGGTAATTCCAGAAGTTAACCCTGATTTCACAAATCTTAAGCTCACCGAGGAATCCTTCATCAATTAATTTTTTCATGTTGTTGATCGTTGGCAGAAATCTTAGTCCGTAGACCATTCTTGCGACCAGTTTCGGGTAGTACCGAGCTGCATGTACCATTTTTAGAGATTCAATCTGCGTTGGGCCTGCCGGCGTTCCACACAGCACATGCTTCCCAATGCCAAGGGCTTTCACCGCTATTGGGGACTGCATGTGTGGAGGGCAACTGATCACAACCATGTCAACATCCTTGTTTAGTAATATCTCATCAACTTTGTCTGTGCTAAAGGGAATCTGAAGTTCGCTGGCTAACTGTGCGGCCTCCGACTTTACACGCCCCCATAATGCAACCACTCTGAAAGAGAACGAGATTGTAAAGTAAAAATTATATGATTATTTCATACAATCTTCATCATTACTTTCCTTTGATATTTAAGTTTACCAATTTTTTATATTAAATGGTTGGATTTCACAAAAAAAACAAACATGCAATCACATTGAGTCATTCAATTTATTTGTATAAATTATCTTTTTTGTTATAAAAATACTGTAATGTGTGGCATGTTAAGTATTTTAACTAGCATTAAAGGGACTGTAAACCACAAATGATGAAAAAAGAAAAGTTCTAAAATACCGTATTTTTTTACAATTATTAGTTTATATTGATTTACTTGAATTTTTATTTTTTTTATTTTTACCTTTTTTTTTTACTGGGTATGTCTACCAGGTAACTACCAGTTAACTATCAATAACGCAAGTAGATTGATCATCATCGTCACGTGGTTAACCCAGAAATGCAAATTGTGCATGCGTAATAAATTGTTTATATTTTATATATAAAATGATCAATGTACTTGCGTTATTTATAATGTGTATATCGTTATGTCACCTATTTTTGCGATGTACTTTCGATTTCACATCGCGAAATCTTATTACCGAATATATTAAAAATATGAACTTTTTTCAAGTAATGTAATAAACCAGTCGTGATATTTTAATCAATATAAACTAATAATTGTTAAAAATACCGTATTTTAGAACTTTTCTTTTTTCATCATTCGTGGTTTACAGTCCCTTTAAGATCCAATAACCTCACTCATTTCTGCTGGCAATTTTACATGCATGACATTTATTGGTTTAACAAGAAAATGCATTTTCTGATCAATAGATGGTAGTAAATGAATAGGCAAATTGTATGTTAACTTACCAAAACCTTTAACAAATAGTTGTAAATATAATATTCAAGAGACAATGTCAAGCATAAAGAACTTTATTTGATATAGTATATGAGAATACAAGGCAAGTCTTGGATAAAGATAAAGTTTATCAATTTCCTGTGAACCAGGGCTCGACACTAAGGCACGTCCGAACGACATTCACTGCCTGTACCTAGGTCCGGGCTAGCCAATGTCCCAGGAACATGCCCGACCGGTCGTGTGTATTCTGGGCATGATTATGTGTTCCGACATGTCCGACATAAACATTCAAGGGCCGATCGAAATTCGTAGCTCGTTTCCCCAAAATGTCCCATAAAATATTTTCAGGTTTTCCCATCGAATTAAAATTATTTATCGAATTTCGGCGGACTACGCACTTTTTCGAACGTAAAATACGATCATAATCGCCTATTATTTATCCCGCTTTTGAATGGTCCAATATAATCACGGCGAAAATTGGGATTATCCACCTGTGTTCGATGCAGAATTTTCTTCCGTAAGTAAACAAATAAATATCGGTGATTCCCTTCATCTTCGCGGCGAGTCAAAAGGTGTATGCGTCAATCCGGGTTCGGTACATTTGACCTTCACTCCACCGAGTTAATTAAATTCACGAGTCTGCCGTGGACACTTAATTTTTTCACGCATTTAATTTTTCTGTAAATCCGACATTCATAACTAAATCCAGTTTGGTCCAGATTTTGTGCCTTCTTTTAGATCACATTCAAGCTTGTGTAGTGCGACAAACAACAACCCCACTTGTCTAACATGATGCCCGCTGTTAATCACATTCTTGGTAATCATATCAGCCAATCAGCGCTCAGGCAGCCGAATACACGCGTCCCCACATGAAGGTGTATACAATAACTGTAAATGTCACAGATTAATACTGACCTATCTCAACGACCGTAGCGCTGTAGATACAGCGTCACGATTTGCTTTTAATGCAGAGAAAAAATCTCCACAATCTAGAAAATGCAACACCGATTTTTAAATGCGCTACGAAGTTTTTATTCATCAATCAAATTATAAAGGTCATGCTTTCCTCGAGGAATATATCAATTTGCATTTTCAATAAGCTTTTCAAAGATGTAACAATCTGAATACAGTACGATCAGATGACAATTAAATCCCAGAGTGAAGTCGGAGACAACAGACGCTTTTTAACGGATCATATCTCGAAATAGGTTTGGAACGTATTTTTATCGAGAAAACACGTCAGTACCTATTTTATTGCTATGATAAATATAAGTGTTTTGATAATATGGGCAGGGCACATGAAAGATTGGTCAGGGCTAGAAGGTTCTGCATTTACTAGCCCGAATGGGCTAGTTGAAAAAAAAGTTAGTGTCGAGGCCTGTGAACCTTCAAAAGAGAAAAGCATGGGGTTTTCAGATTTTTCAAATATGTGCCCTCTTTCACTCTCTAAATGCTTAACTAATATATAATATAAACTTTGTGAAACTTGCAGATCATTCAAATAACAAACAACTTTAGGCTGGTTTGTCTGTATGTGTGCTAGAAGTCTAGAAACAGTGATAATAAACATAATCAAAGTTCAAGTTAATACACATTGATTGTTATAGGATCAATTATTATTCAGTTGTAGTTGATATATTATTATAATCATCTACAATTCATATTGTTAACGCTTGTT
This sequence comes from Dreissena rostriformis, assembly GCA_007657795.1. Classification (NCBI taxonomy): domain Eukaryota; kingdom Metazoa; phylum Mollusca; class Bivalvia; order Myida; family Dreissenidae; genus Dreissena; species Dreissena rostriformis. The sequence goes on along the minus strand of VMBQ01007047.1, from coordinate 12,886 downwards.
TAATCAATCTTTTGACAAAAATAAAGGAAATATATGTTGCTGCACTACCTAAATCCACATGAATTTAGAATGGCCACAAATGATCTGATATTGGGCGTTGTACCAAATACACCAATATCCGGAAGCATCTTCCTCATTTCGCCTATGTCACACCGTAATGGCCAATGTCTTCCATTTAAATCACTTCTTTTTTATCGTATGCCACAATTCTGTTATAGTACATGTATCTAGTTCAAACCATTTGTGTTAATTCAATATCGCAAATGTCTCGGTATGTGACCCTAGTCTTGGCTCGTGAATGACATTTTGAACTGGTCTTAGAATTTATTCAGACACATTGCACAACTGCTGACACACGGTGGAACATCTGGAAAAAGTTTAGAATAGTTTAATTATAAATGTCACTATAAATTGTTAATAATATCACTTTAAATCAAGATAAATAGTCAAATAGAATCTATTTAGACATTAGACAGGAAACGCAGAAAACCCACACCGCACTGTACAATCAGCAAACACTCACAACCCTATAGTAGTGATTCACGTTCTAGTTTTTGAACCAGGAAATGATGCTTTACCAAGCTCGATTAAAATCTAGATCAAAATTAATGTTGATTGTTTATTGTACGCAAACAGGGTAATGAACTTCTGTCGCGTGATTTTGACTGAATCACGGTTACAAGCACTTTTATCTCATTGTCGGAGCGTGTTTACATCAGGATCAAAAATGCAAGACACTCGACCGGCAGGTCACAAGTAAGTAAATCTTACCGCATAAATTATAATTTAATTATGAGTTGATAAAACACGATGTCTCGCTAGCGATAGGCGATTATTGACTGTAAGTATAATCAATATAGATTCAAAAAAGCTCAATTTTTTAAGCAGCATTTTTTGGTATTTCAAGAAATCGTTAGAAATCAGATGCTGAATCAATCTCTTTTAGAGGGGTAACAATGTACACGTGAATTTCCAGAGGTTTCTTACTCCTAATATGAGGTCGATGTAAGCGGTAGATTACGTCTAATTATTTGGACTAGGGGTTTCTAAACATTGTTCAGAACCGTGAAAGTAGGCGTTTCGTTTTATTTGCTGTTTCGCATGTGGCCACAGAAGACAGTTGAAAGAAAACCAATCATTATAGATTACCATAATGTATGATTAGTGTGTAATATTGATACAAGTCAAATATTAAATTAATAATAATGGGTCATTGTCAGTGAATTTTGTACCTGCGAGTCCTGCGTCCTGGACTAACAAAAACCTCTGGTGATTCAAAGTTTCGAATTATGTGAGTGCCACATATATATGCATTATATATATAAAACATAACGTTACTGTATGACGTTGACATTGACGTCACTTCCTATGTTTTTTGTTTGTATTGATCCTACTGATGAAGGCTATGGCTGAACCATGTTAAGTATTTAATCAAATTTAATAAAAAACAGTTACGTGTATGTACGGATTATTTTATTTAATTATGTATTATATATACACATATATAGTGTGAGTGGTTACAAATAGTTTTTTATTTTATATGAATTTTTATACTGTTGATTACCGGTATAGATCTATCATTATCCGTGAAATGTAAATGTTTTGGAAAAAAAGTTATTCACTTCTTTTTAATTTCACTCATGTGCTTTGTTTTCACCCATGTGCAGTCGAACAAAAACTGATTACACGACCTATGACCTGGGTATACATACATGATGAAGTCACTTGAAAAGGCTAGACAATTTGTGTCGCGTTCTGAGAAAACTGGGCATAATGCATGTGTGTAAAGTGTCCTCCCAGATTAGCCTGTGCAGTCCGCACAGGCTAATCAGGGACGACAGTTTCCGCTTGGATGACATTTTTCATTTAAATGATGTCTCTTCTTAGCGAAAATCCAGTTTACCGGTAGGCGGAAAGTGTTGTCCCGGCTTAGCCTGTGCGGACTGCACAGGCTTAACTGGGATGACACTTTACGCACATGCATTTTGTCCAGTTTTCTCAGAACACGACACAAATGAAAACATTGGACGAAAAGCAGTAAGTGTACCGTTATTGAGGACCTTAGTCTTACTATACTTCTCTAAAATCCAACAATCGCGGAAATAGTAAGTTGACCAAAACACGCATAAGTCACTTAAAAAACGAAACACTCGAACGTGGGTCATCGTCGATGATTAATACGGAAACCAGTCATTACTTCGATTAGATATTTACTGAATACAACGGCTTATTATCAGTTACAATCACGCAAGTTTCCCTCCTTGTCTTCCTCTGGTTAATTTAGATCGAAAGCTGGTTTGAATTGGAGGAGATATAAACCCGGACGGATGCGATTGTTTATAAAACAGACGCAATGTTAAATAATATATTCCGTAAAGATATACTTGTACACAATCAACGAAAATACCACTTTAAAACTAGTTTTATAACGCAATGATTCAAGTCTCCCTTCGAACTGTGTTTGTGGCCATTCAGACTTACTCCAGGTACTACTTAAAAGTACTCTTCAGTATACTACAAAGTACCCGGCGTACGGAAAATATACTAAAAAGTACCTCGGATTATGGCCGGTTGCCTTTTAAGTTTATTTTTTGTACCCGGTGTACATTTTAGTATACTTAAGACAACCCGGTGTACTTTTAAGAAGTACATGAACCGACAACGACCGATTGAGCAATACTTACACATACATACAAGTGACTGACAACTTACCTAATTGCAGCAGGGGTGTTTGTGGGTGGGTGGGGCGTATGCAGTTTTCATTGCCAATACTACCGAAGTGATATGACCGTGCTCGAACTCACGAACCCGCATTAAAACTCCAACGCTCTACCAATTGTGCCAGTGTTTGCACTCAGTTAGCATTTTATGTAAAATGCTACCATGCTTACATGCCACTGCCTTAGGGATATACCTATGTTGTCGATGAGTAACAAGGGCCGTATTGCAGACACGAACTCGCGTTTTCTGTTTCAGGCAGTTTCGATGGGACCAATTAAAGCAGCTCAACTATTCGATGACAGTGGATGACACTAATCTTACTGCCGTTGTTCGAACCAATGGACTGCACTACTCCGATTACGACTCTAAAAGTATACCAAATAAGAACAGGTTTTCCAAATCCTTCAAGTATGATTTCAAAAAGAAGCGATGGCTTAAACACTCTGTATTGTTTAACATTTATTGATTTTCACACTGCCGTCATTTACTATCATGATTCCGGCTTTTTCATGCATATTAAATATTTGTCTTTCAATATGCAAACCAAGGAGCCCACAAAACATGATTTGTAAAAATAACCCGGTTATTAAAAAACATTTAGATTCACATTTTCAGAACAAGTATTTTCTCATAATGGTAAAATTATTTTTATCGTTAAGGCCTACTTTAAGCCTTCATTGTTCGTCCCCTCGTCCCTAATTCTCGTATACTCCCCTGTTTATTCGCACTCCGCTGTTGTCACAGTGCAGCGACCCTTATAAGGTCCATACACAGCTGCGGAGCAAATGGTGCCATAAACCATTGATATGTGAGCTGAGAACAGAGAATATATATATACATTTATTGTATGGCGGATCACTAAGTGGAATATCACATGGAGGGGCCAAACATGCCTTTAACAAGGTCTTTAATCTTAGTACTAAAAATAAACATCTGTGTCATCGAGCATGGCAAATTTGTTCGTATTTTTAATGAGTTTGAATGTTTAACATTCCACACATTATAGATCCGTCACTTTTATTTCCAGATTCCTTGCCGAAACCATGGCAACTGATGAAACTTGTCGAGTCTGCACGATTCATGTCTCATCATTGGCCGCTGGACGACAAAGGGCGGACGTTCCGAGACTATGCTGAATTAACGGCCGACCGTCTGACATTTCTAGTGACTTCCTGCTTCGATATACGAACGGATTTGTACGATCTGTCAACATCCAAAAGTCCACTGGATGTAAAGATCCAACATGGATTTGTGGGAAGCTCGTCTCTGAATTCATCAGCAAGTGTCATCACCGTAGACGGCAAGGAGTTGCTAAGCAACATCAACCAAGTAGTGAGCATTGATAAGACTACCCGTCGTCCCTTGCCACTTCCGGTCTGGTGGAAAGAAAAGTACGAAGCACACGGGCGAGGATTTTCAGCTTTAAAGTTTGAAAAACATGAGAAGCCGGCGTCACTGAAGGCATACAAGGTCCAGGTTGCTCGGAGTGATATCGATAGTAACAATCACACGAACTGGACGGTGTACGTCCGCTTTGCGATCGACGGATTGTACCACAATGTTAAGCACGGGATTGTTAAGCATTTCACTGATCTCGAACAGAGAGGAATGTGCCGTATGGAGCTTCTATATGTAGGGGAAAGTTTCGACGATGACGTATTAAACGTGTTTGTGTGGAATGATGATGGCAATATTAATAGGGTAAAGGTGCATATTGAAAAAAACGAGGTGTTGCTCTTTCAGGGAAGTTTTGAATACTTCCAAGAACCATTTCAATGAGGTGCATATGTTCGTAAATATTTGTTACAACATACTCTGTAAATCCATTCTGTTTTTATACTTAGTTTATTTTTCCGATCAGATATTCTCTATACTAGTTCTTGTTTGGATCTTGACTTTCATAACATAAAAATCTAGTCTATCACATACTACGATTTTCAACTTTGTTGTACATGTTCACGTTCGTAAAAAATAAAACGGTATACATATCTCGTCTTGATTTGCTGCGTCCTCTTACAAGTGGGTCAATCAATATATCATTTGAAATGAGTGTTATTTTTTTTTTCTTCAAGAGACGCAACAAATACTAATATGTTGTTTTTCATTGATATTTTCAAACGCCAGTGCTCTTCTATGGCAAGTTATCATGCACAATTTGTAGAAGTTAATAAATGTCATATTCAAAGTCATACACAAGTTTATGGATAATTGATTAAACAACAATTTGTAAGATGAGGAAACTGTTTAATAGAGTTTTCAGGAGTGGAAAAATATCCAAAATTATCTCTTCAATCGTACTCAATGTCCCTCCTTCGTCCGTCCTCCCGTCAACTTCGTTTCCGCGCGAGATCACAAACACTAATGATGTGTGTATTTAGAAGTTGATGAGGTCCTTTCGTGCCTGAGGCTGCATTATGGGATGGCCCGGAATGTGGTTCAGCACCAATAATATACCAGACTCACGCAAGGTTGGACGAACTTTTAATGATAACTGCAATTTCCGCCTATTTATTATTTTACTAAATGATATTCACTTTTGGCGAGGTCTTGTGTTGTGCGGGGAAACCTGACAACCCGGAAAAACCCTATCAGTTCCGATAAGGTGACCATCATCCAAGCTCACATGCGCCGTGGGTGGGGATTGAACACCGGTCGTCGAGGTAAGGAGCGCGTGTACCATCCTCTGCGCTTAGGCCGCTAACCGGACAGTCAGTCAGTAATGGTCCGATTTTAATGAACCTTTTAAACGTGCAATATCCCTATAGACTTGAGCGCATATTGTAAGGTCTGTTGATCTAGTGTATTTTCAGTGTGTTATTACCTTTTGATTAATAATATTTAATTTTGTAATGAAGTTTTCGTTTCAGCGCGAAATATCGAGAAGCAAAATGATCCGATTTTGATGAAACTATATATGCAGTAACCTTAAAGAGTTGACATGCGCATATTGTTATGTCTCCGCTCCAATTTTTTTCCAGGGAATAGTTGCCTTTGAATAATATATTGTTTCCTCGCGAGATCACGGACTTCAATGGTCAAATTTGGGGACACTTTACATACAGCATTTCAATAGTGTACACATTCAAATATTGTCGCGTCGTTCCGCTCCGGTATTTTCTTATGAATTGCTCGTTTCCACACTACATCTCTGGATAGATTAGACATGTACTTTTTTGTGATGCTGTTTAACAATGATTTTAATGGAGTAATTTTGCTTTGACAAATAAACTTACTTGTTCTCATGAACGTTTCGTTTCGACAAAAGATGTTAGGAACTAATGTTTGATTACACATGGGATATTTCTAAAGAACTTTGTTTCTGCGAAATCGCAGGAACTTAAATACAGTGTCCTAAGTGGTTAGACCTGCGCATATTGTCGGATGATTCCACTCCAATTATTTTTCATGTAGTTATTGATCTTTCATTAAAAGTGTCACATTTTTGTTGGTGTGCTGCCTGAATTAAATTCCACATCGAAAAATGGACCGGTATAGGTAATTTAAATAAAAGAGGAAATAGAACCGTGCACAACTGAGACATGTGCGCTACATGCAGCATAGTCTACAGCGCAGTCCGCTGTTACGTATCATTCCAACTCTGTCCACTACCACCTGTTCGTGGTAGACCGATGCCTTTCATCGGGTAATCTTCGTTGTGATTATACCGTTCGTTGTAACCTGACGTCTTTCTGTTAAATCCCCAATTGTCCTCTTTCTTTACAATTCTACTAGTACTTCTTCTACCAACATCTCCCTCTTCTAACACACCGTCTGTTATCATACACATCATAATCTCCCACAACTCTCTCACCCACACCTATCTCATCTACTTCATATTGGAAAACCTACCTGTCCGGCATGGTGATCGCCAACCAAGCGCACGTGCACCGGCATTGGAGGTTCAACACCGGTCGCCGAGGAAGTATGCGCGTGAACCATCCTGTGCACTTACCGGACATCCAGACAGCAATGCTTCGAATTTAATGACACGTTTTGTGCAATAATCATATAGGCACATATTGTAAGGTCGTTCTGCTCTGGTATATTTTTAGGGAGTTATTACTCTTTTATTTATAATATGAAAATATGTAATTTATGTTTCGTTTCATAGAGAGATGTCTAGAACTAAAATGAGCACATTGTCATGTCTCCGCCTCATGATCTCCTAAAACTCTCTAATCCCCACACCTATCTCATCTACTGCACATTGTTATCTATTACGCCTCTCATCTCTATCACCTCTGTGTTCTTCTGCATCTCCCATCTTTTTTCTCTCCCACCTCTCCCATCATACACCTAACATTTCGTCTACAGATACAAATGTGTCCCCTGTTTGAACAAATTTTTGTAGAGGACCAAAACATGATATAACATAGAAAATACTGAACAACTTAGCCTTGCGGTTGAGTCAAAATATTGACTTAAGTATTCACGTGATACTTGGCCCTGATAAATATGATTTCAATAATTGGAATTTCATCATTGTTATTCAATCGTTTCATTGTTTCATATACGTTCTTCAAAACTAACACTCGTTTTTTATATTTCATGAGTAACATGACCTTAAAGGTATTCTGCAATTATAAAACATATGAATTATTTTTTTTGCATGACGTGTAAGGTATCTTATAGGGTAGTTTATTAGCAATACTTTTGTATGTAGAAGAATATTTGTGTACCATGTTAACATTTTAAACTTATGCGCCCATGTTACACGCAATATATTCTAGAAGAATTGAGACGATACAACTGTTTTTAATGTTTATTTTATCAACTAACAGTGAAACAGTAACACGTTTCTGAACATTCAATCGCTAAATAACACGTTTCAGTAATTGGCATTACTTTCTGCTTTTGACACAGGGTTGTAATTAACACCTTAATATCTTTGGTCATTATATAATATATATTATATAACGCTTTAAAAGCTGCATACACACGAGTGTTAAACATTCAATTACGGTGTTTATATATGTAATTGAAATGCACCAATCCATGAACAAATATAGTTTTTTTTATGACATCATATTTTTGGTGAACACTCCTCAGACTAAGACTTAAATATTAAATGGCATACATCTAAATTTCATCATTAGAACCTATATGAACGGAGTCATCGGGTATACTACATTCATATATGATATAAAAGGCATCTCTTTATAAACGTATGAGGCTAGAACATTCTGAAAAAATATAATACAGTAATATGTAATATAATGGTATTTCGAGAACATGGTTACATTTATAGTCAAATAAATGAGCAATTAGTTATAGATAGTATTAAGAATACTAAACATTTGTATACATTTGAAACCTTGAATTCAAATATAAACTAGAAGATGTCACGGACATATTCTATAAATATTGTGAACAATTACTGAGTGAAACAAACACATTTAGTATTTAATGCATGACGCTTTTTAAGACCATATTTTCTCAAACTTTTGCGTTCGAAACCGCAGTTGTAGCTATTGGTAAAATGCTCACTATATCAATTACTAATTTTAGAGAGGTGTGTGTATTCATTGTATCAGACATTCGTAATTTCATTCAGTAAACAAAACACAATACCGTGGCGGCAGTAGTTCTGATTTGACCAGTATACGCGTTAATGTGTTTTATTGATACATATATAACGTATACCTATTGACGAGTTCACACTAGTTATTAAGGGAAAGTCGTTCTGATACATTTATTGATCAACGTATAATACATGTAAAATAAGACGGAGAGTGAAGGTCAGGTTGGCGACAATGAACATTTGCGCAAGCCACACCATTACCAAACTAAAATCAAATATGTGTTAGTTTGTGCACACATAACACATTTGAGATTTGCCATGATTTATAATGCAATAGTTCTCAACATTATAGCTAAATGCATTTAAAGCCCACACAGGGCCGTATGCAGGATTTTTTGACTGGGGGGGGGCCCAACCGGGGAGGGTTTGGGAGGGTTCCCCCTCCCTATATATGATTTACTTGTTATATTCCATACATTTATATCACAAAATAAGGTTTTTATAATCATTAAAATTCACCTTGCAAAGTGCCAAATTCATTTTATATATATATATATATATATATATGTTTTTGTTCCCGTTCAAATTCAGGGCCCCATTTCAAATGTAAAAAAAAGTATATATTATTCCCAATTGGGACCTAAAAATTCCCAATTAAAGGTTTCCAAAACAAAATAATCAAATTTTTAGAGGGGAAAAATACGTCTAGGGGAAATGGCCTTCTCAAAGAAGGAAAAAAAACCTGCGTCAGAAATTATCAGACTATAGTCTACGACCTCCTGTAGCAGTTGCTTCCATTCGCTGCTATTCTTTCCTTGACTAATCAAAATACATGTTACATCAACCATCGATGGATGAAGCATTCAGGAATCAGGATCACAATGGGGGTAATTGACTGATCGGGGATGTGTGTACAAGGCGATAAGAAAACATTGCCTAGGGGCTTATCTCAATTGGCGAGCGCTAATCCCCTTGTTTATCAAGGACAATAAAACATAGCTGCTCTTTTGTATGGAGGAAAAGTGTACTGTGGGCCCTTTCACGAGAGAAAAAATTGCAGTGGGCCCATTATTTAAAAAAAAATCATAAATCGACAGCCAGCTGGGGGGCCCGGGCCCCTGGGCCCATGGCCTGGATACGGGCCTGAAAATATAATCAATTTTTCCGCAAAACATAGGATTTAAGGCAAAATACTATTCTTAAAGGAAGTAG